>OU896723.1:11186316-11291327 GCA_918026855.4 Phaedon cochleariae
AGCGAATTTTGTGATTCCCAAAGGTTAATGAGATGACTACAGCGGTCAAACCCTTTCTTCTCTGGAATATTGAGCGAAAACTGAAATAAGTCCGAAAATTCCATGGTTTTTTGGGTATACCGTCGCTCGCACAGCACTTTGTGAATTGCAAATCTGTTTTCTCAATATTGGATTGGGTTCTGATAACATATGGAAAATTCAGAATGATCAAACTTTTCGCGAGTGCGGATGAACATCTTGATTGGACTAATATGGATTCCTTTTGGGATTTTGACTCCATCTGACCAAATCATGTATGTGAGGGTTACTCAGATGTGTGCACGTGTCGATAGACAAATAATAGTACAAATTGTTGTAATTCGTGTGAAATAATTGATTTGATATATTGTAGCAGCGCGCTCTCAACTATATGAAGTCATGATGAGTGTGTACTCATCAAGTTGACAGCAGAATCTTTGGTCCTGTTGGTTGATATCAAAATCATGGCTGATCACTGTTCAAATATATTGGGAGTGATTGAAGTGAAATCATTTTTGAACTGATAAAAAGAGATCTTGTGGTTGTCTACTGAAAATTTCTGGAAAAACAGTAGAATTACTTTACCGACAATTCACCTTCTTCACCGTCCGCCGGACTATTCCATCGCCAGCTGTACTCATTTCTCCGCCTGGAGCGCTAAAATGTTAGTCTACTCCGGCAAATTCAGGCGATAAAGTGCTACCTCATACTTGGTCGTGCATAAATAAATCTCATTGTTGTCATTCGATACAGCAAATATATCTGGACACATTACTGATGGAGAATAACTGATTGATACAAACTGCCTCTCCATCTTCTGAACTTTCATAGATATATTTCATGATGGATATCACCTCATCCTGGATGATGAGAAGAAGAAGAGCCCTGATGGCCATCGAATTTTCAGGTTCCAAGTTCCTATTCAGTCGGATTCATCGGGCAGCCAATATGGTCACCTGTTGTGGAGAATGCCGAAGATGAACAAGCTTTCACCACTACTCCCATGCATCAAGATTTCATGGACGGAAATTTCAATCATGTGCCCAGTATGATTGGATTCAATTCTGAAGAATCTCTACTTTTCATGCCTGCAGGTGAGTTGAATCATTATCATCGTGATGAATTATAACACTGTTATATTTCACGCTTATGAATTACATACACTCATCAGATTTTATCAAGCCTCTTCAAAATTGATTGAATAGAAATGATTCACAATAAGTTACGCTGCAAAACTTGGTAACATGTCCTTATTCACAGTTCATATATATTTTTCATGGGACTCCATGAGGTAATTTCGGTAGAGCTTGCGTCAATACGGAAACACTCCTTGCCTCAGCTTCAACTTTGATATTCGTTCCATTCAACATCGAGATTGTATTTTCAAAAATCTAGGATCCTGATAGCATATTCATTTCATACAATCCCACTAGATTCAATTCAGGTTCCACGTGTTTCTTCTTGTGAATCCTCATACAGAGATGTATAGTTTTTGGCAGATTCAAAGGATTATGTAGCTCATAGGAAGTGTATATTTGTAACATTGTCAAGATTTGAATTCGAAATTATGTAATAACATGGGAGATTGAGAATTATAAACAATGAATGGAGCACATTTTCCAAAGTCTACGTTGAGATTTGAGAAAGAGAGCCTATACATCATGAATTGGCGATAAGGACTGAAATGAATTGGTGAAAATTCATTTTGTCTGGAATTCATAAGGAACAAACTCGAACAGAGGTGACCTTGATGATGTCACAACTGATACGAGGATAGCCATTTCGACAACATATAATCACGATCTCAAATGCCGGAGGAAAAGCGCCTCAATATAGAAATGTCCAACATCAAAGATGAATTAAAAGACTCGAGCGAACTCTCGAAAATTTTGAGTTCTTGGAAGCACATACATTGCCAAATAATTCAGATTGGTTTAGAATGTCTTGAGGTTGATGAACGAATGTGCTGACTGGGTTTTCTAATTACGTCTGACTGATATTGGTCCAAGAGCATTTCACAAGAAAATATACAGCGTGTCCGGAGATTATTTGCGAAGAATCGAGTGGGTGATTTTGCATAAAAAAACATGAATTCTCTTTCATTCATGTATGGACTCAAAAATTCATATGCTTCCAAGATGTGAAGTGTAAATATCTGAAATATCCTTTCACCGATTTTCTCGGAATTTTGGAATTATTTTTTCTTGTTATGAGAGGCAGATCTACCTATAATTGAATTATTAATCTAGAATCCAGTGGCCTCTTGGGGAAACCCTACCGAATATCATTGGTAATGAAATGTGTTCTCAACTTCTAGATCGCCTTGAGAAAATAAATGTCTGTGGAAACAAAACTGCTCTATAAACTGTGACATAATTTGGTATGAGAATGAGAATCAAAAAACATGTCACAATTGTACTGCACTATCAAGAAATATGGATGTACATGAACGCGTTCATGAAAGATTTCAATCAGTAACCCAACTTATGTTGGTCAGTGAATTGGCTATCATGATAGCAATCAAGTGTGAAGCTGACCAATGTATCAAGAAATGTGCAACCATTCATCACGTCGTCTCCTGATGTGCTAGAATTGTCGTTTCAGGAAAACAAAAATATAGAACACACATATTAACACAATATTGAAAGTTCCGTTGATGTTCAGGAAGAACAATATTATCTCCTTCAGATACTGAAGACCAATCGTGATTCAACAATATATTTACTATCAGAAATAATAGCCCAGGCATGTTGGAGAAATATTTTTCGAGTACCTTCCTGACATGACAAATGTTATAAACTGGGTTGTTAGTTTAACTCATTCAGCATGGAAACTCACTAATCATTTAACTTCTCAATTCCAATTATCTTTTTTTTTTCATCGAACCACTCGATATCATCCCATTACCAACTACACGATTCCCTCTGAACCAGCGTCTTGATGTGATTATGGGCAAGCAAATATATTGAATTGCGGTTTAATGAATTTTCACATGCTATTATGATAGTATCAACCACAACAGTATATTGATTGCTCATTCGAACAATACGTTCTGAAAATATACTATTGTTTGTCCCGTACAATACCTCCAGAAGAGAAATCGTACATGAAAATCATTCAAATCAAATCAAATCAAAACTGAGCTTTATTGTCCAAGAAACATTCTTCATATTGACAAAGCGTGAAACTAGCAATCGGATAGATCCACTATATGTCCAATTATTTGTACAAATATATAGAAAATATGAACATAAAATATAATTAATAAATAACACAAGTACAAGGGTATAAAACAACTACAAAAAAGCCCTAGAAGCATAACATTTATATCACATACACCGCCAACTAGGTACCTAGCATAATAGCATATAATAGTAAAAGAATCTAGAAATTGATTATAGAAATAAATTATACATGACTTCAAAACTTTTCGTTGTAATATTCCTGCAGGTCATAGTACGCTTTTTGAATAAGGAATTTTCTTATGAAGTAATAAATTGAATTAATTTTGCTAGTTATGAGGCTCTGAAACATCTAGTGGATGTTCAGGCACTATAAACCTACAAGATAAGTATACCACCGATGTCACGTGTGAACCTTCGTGAGTCAACTACTAGGCAATATTGATGTGTGGAGTAGTTATAATGAATTAGTTGGCATCAGTCCCAATCAAATAATTTATAATAATTGTATTGAATATTCGAAATGATTACGCTTGGAATTGACACTGATGAACGTCATTCTCGGAAAAGATCATCAGCTTCAAACCCTGATACGACAAGAACTGTGCCAGAGCTGTTTACTTGGAAAAACAGCCTACCATATATGACGCAAGGACCTTGACCTCGTGACTATAGCAACCTATGTTCAAGCCTATTATACGTGCTTTCAAAGGGATCATAATTTCAATGCCAGAATAAAACGAATACTCATAGATTGTAGCATTCGCTCCCGTTCATTCTGGTCCCTCGTTAGAGCAGTCGGGAGGAATTTTACTAATTGTTCATCCCCACCACTTTTCGAAGCCGACGGCATTTCAGCAACAACATCGCAAGAAGAAGAGAACATCTTCTAACAGCAGTTTGCAGCAGACTCCACCTTGGGTCACCAGGGAAGAGTGCCGCCAGATAGTTAAAAAAAAAAAAAAAAAAGTGTTTTTAACCGCCAGCTTAGTTGCAAAGCAACCCTCGAAAGTCAGAGACTTGTGTGAGTTAAGAAGACGGGGACCTTAGCTTTTTAAGTGTCATCCGAAGCACTACTCGGCTGGTAACCGTGGACAGTCCAAAGGATTGATATCTAGGTACCAAGAATGTTGGGTTGGCCACCTATCTCCTCCCGCCCAACGAAACTACCGAAAATTAATTCAGTGCTCGCGCCGGGGATCGAACCCGGACCGCCTGGGCAACAGCCAGCGACTCTACGCTCACGGCCACGGCCACCACCCATTGAAAGTTGAATGCCCAGAATTATCTATCAGACGCTTCTCGCTCAGTATGAGAACGAGATGGTCTAATGTTCCTGATTGACTTCCACCAATTTTTTTTTCAAAAATTGAGCACCAGAATAGACATCAGTTCTCTGCAAACTATTCACGATCTCCTACAAGTCGGGTATTTCTTCATGATGCTGGAACATAGCTAGCCCTGAGAACAAATACAGGAGCCTCGCCAACAACCATTGGCCAATCATTCTGCTATCAGTATTTTCCAAAATAATGAGCTCATCAGATATCTAGAAATTTCAGGAATCATCAATGATAGGCAAAATTATGGCTTTTGCCACCAAAGATCAACTGGGGATTTGCTAGCCTTCCTCAACCCAGCACAGCAAGCTTCATTAAAAAAACATGAGGGAATCTCTAGCTGTGACCTTAGATATGTCGAAGGCCTTCGACCGTGTTTGGCAGCCAGGACTGCTCCACAAACTTTCATCATGTGGCCAGTTATGCCATACATCATCGATTTTGTTTACAGGCAAATCGCTCCATGTAGTAGTTGACGGAGTTTCGTCTGATACTATTGCCAGCAATTTCAGCGTATCAATTTTGGCGCCAACATTGTTCCTACTTTATATCAACGATTCCTTCGTTCTCTCCCATCCTATTCACATTTTTTTCCAGGAAACCAAGGACTCACGACGATGGTTGGCCAACGCTATCAATGGATATTTTTCAAAAATTACAGCTAATGAAACCAATAACCACGTTGTATTCCGCCATAAGAACTCAATTCTGTAATTTGTCTAGAAAGGCAGAAGTCAGTATGCCTGAGATGTCAAGTATGTCTCGAATGTTATGTATGTCTAGTACAACCATTCCAAGACTGAGACCAAGATATCTATGGTCGGTATCACCATCAGCAGTACTCTCCCATTGAGAAATCATGTCGGATCCATCGCAGAAGCTTCATCACAAAAACTCGGAATCTAATTCCGTGTAAAACTCTACTGCACACCTCATCAGCTTCTCATGGTTCACAAAGCCCAGATACGGCCAGTTTGAGGATACTGTTTCCATGTTTGGGGAACAGAACACAGAGATATGCTATCGCTATCCAGAGGACAGCCGTTCGCCTGGTGGATGATGCCACTCTCTCCGTCCTCATTAGAACAACGTTGAACAGTTGGCGACCTTTCACTTTATAAAGATACTCCCACGGAAAATACTCCTCAGAAATGTTTTGCTCTAATGCAATCACTAGCAATACCAGTCAGACAAAATGGACAGGCCCAGTCAGCACCTCCTCGTCCTCAACCTTGAAATTTATCGAACAACACTCATTCAGCACTTGGTCTTCTATAGAAGGGTTGAGCTTCGGAATTATTTGCCAATGGAAGTTTTTTTAAGAGTACCTGTTCATTTGTATTGCTTCACTTGCTAAACTCGATAATTTTCCATGACTATAAGAAAATACTTCACTCTTGAATGTTAGGATATTGTGCATACTTTTTCAAATAAAGAATTGGATAGCATGCGCACAAGTCATTTTTATCTATTGGGATTGTGAGTTATAATGCATGCGAAACATATGATCGTGTTATGGAGAATGTTCTGGAAGCCCTGTGACTCATAGAGATTTCCAGAATGATAATAAATAGTTCGCATCACATAGTTCAATGGGAAAGCTATAGCTGGAATACCACAATGATATTTTTCAACTATACCTGCAAACGTATCTTGAAAACTGTACTGTGACCCTCAGTATATTCTTCAGAAGAAATCATCTTCAGAAGGAAACATATATCACCGTTGAAACAGTCTTGAACGCATTTAGGATCATGAATATATATGTCGAATATATCCAAGGACATATCATGCTGTCATAATGTGATATAACTGTTCATTAGGGCGATGATTACAAAATATATGAATGCATTGATGACAATGTTATGATAAAAACCGAACTAATTTATTGAAGTTATTTCTATAAATACACTTTCGGAAAAATATGTTCAAATATTTTTGATGAAGTTACATTCGAAATATCTTTATTTTATAGAGGAAGCGGTGGTTCAATTTGCTGCACTCAATGATGCTGATCCGAGTTTGCTTGTACAAGATTTGATGAATGTTGATAACAAGACTCAAGTAGGGACTAAGCTCAAAGGCCTGTATACATCAGGACCTTTTTCAAAAGACTTGACAGCATTCGTAAAGGTAAGTGCAAACACCCTCATATTTTGTTCATGTGGTAAGGTATTTATTGATTATTGATAACGTGTATCAAATCAGAGATGATGATAGTATGAGGTTCGATCATGTTCAAACAAATGAACAATCTAGATGATTGCGACATAACACTATTGATGATAAGAATCCGAGCAAATACTTCACACTGATGTACATACAGAGTAACTAATTCGAAAGCAGATTATTCAATTATGACTCGATTTTGACGAACTCTCATTCAAAATTTTAATAAGCGTATTTTGGAGTCACGTGCCATCAATTTTTCCCAAGAATTAATCCTCATTAAATCACATTCAGAGGCTGAGAAATCCATAATTCATATTAACGATTATTTTCAAATCTGCGTACGCCACTAGAGTCGGCGTCATCTGACCAAGTTTCTGAAAACTGGCAAGTTTTCCATCATGCTCATTTGATGAGCATTTCATGTTGCAATATTTATAAATGTAGGCTTCGCAATTACTAGAGTCACATATGACCGCAAACTTGATGCAGTATCCTCCTATTTATTAATTTATACATTTATTTGATAGTTGACAATTAAATAGGACAATAACAGACGACAAGGTCCAAAATGTGATCCACTAGGACAGTGAGTAATACGGTGTATAGAGTACATTCGATTCACCCACATGACTCAACAATTCCAAAGTATATTACTTGGTGTTTGACATTGACAATATGAAAAAAATCACCTGCCTACCTATTATAATCACTTTCGCTGTATATTATCCATTTGGAAACATTTTTCATGACAGAAGACTGAATTTAAAATCTAATCTGAAATCTAATATCTATGTATCAAACCTCTATACAGGGTGATTCAAAAGTAAGCGGCATCCTTTCAGAGGCGTATTCCTTGCATGAAAATAAGGCAAAAAGTTCCTATTGATAAGGATCCGGAAATGCTTCCTAAGGGAGCTACGGCCCTTTGAATAGGACACCTCAAAGACGGTTCTTTCTCTATAACTTTAAAATCCTTCACAACAAATTTTTAAAAATTGGTGTACGGCATAAACATTCGATGGTGAATAGGACTCCGTATTCGAAATTTCAGAATTTCATTCAGGGGCGTCACATGCGGGAGAGGGTAAGTGTAAAAATATCCCTTCTTCTCCGGATATTCAGGTTACTGTGATTTCGTTTGGAAATTATTTCGAATACGGAGTCCTATTTACCATCGAATGTTTATGCCGTACACCAATTTTTAAAAATTTGTTGTGAAGGATTTTAAAGTTATAGAGAAAAAACCGTCTTTGAGGTGTCCTATTCAAAGGGCCGTAGCTCCCTTAGGAAGCATTTTCGGATCCTTATCAATAGGAACTTTTTGCCTTATTTTCATGCAAGGAATACGCCTCTGAAAGGATGCCGCTTACTTTTGAATCACCCTGTATATTCAAGATTGGTAAAGATGTGACATATATTGTTAATCATTTGTGCAATATAAATTCTTTATTTTTATTTTGAGAACATTCAATAAAAATCAAAATAGAGCGATTGAAGAGAAATTACTATTATGATGAGTTGACATTCTGTGTAGTGGTGGGTTTATTTCTAAGTTTGTGCGACGAAATAGAGCTGAAAATAGCTCGTTTTGTCTAAGGATACGTCGAGGAACATGAAATGAGATACCAATTCGATAATAAATTAGGAGCATCTAATACATTGTTCGGAATTTCAAATGAAAAATATATATCTGATTGTTCTCGGCAGGCCTCTAGTGAATGAAATTGGAATTGTTGCCTGAGTCGATATGTGCTCGCGAGGTAATTATATGTGCCACTGATCTTGTAATCCATTAATCGCGAAAATTTGTGTTAAATCAGCTCAAGTCTTTGTTTCTGAACGATATACTGGGGACTTTAGACAACTGTTGCAAAATTTATATTGCTGTACACATAAGAATTAAATAACACTTTCATTGTATGAATCGAATTGAAATATTCACATCATCTTATAATAAATTCTAAAGTTTCATTGCTTTTTGAAACAACATAGTCGATATAAGCCGAAAAAGCTATTTTTTGTCGAAAACAATCCCTAGATCTTCGATTTGATTTACCTGTTTCAATATGGTGTTGTTGAGATTATAATCATTAGAGAATGTTTTGATGTTCTGAGTAAATGAGACGAAAAAGCATTCGTTTAAATTTGAGAAAATTTTATTTGATTCACAGTATTTGAAGAAACAGTAATGATCGCGTTGAATTGAGACACTATCACCTAGACTTTTGACTCGAGAAAATATTTTCAAGTCGTCTGCATAAAGCGAAAATTCACAATATTCAAAGCATGAACTGATGTCGTTCAAATATATTACAAAAAGTAAAGGTCCCAGATGGGATCCTTGGGGTACTCCTGAGGTAACTAAATATGAATCGGATTCATAACCGTTAGCTACGACAGTTTGTGATCTGTTGGCGATATACCCCAATTCTAGACAGCTTCAACATTAATATATTGAGGTCGATCTTATCGAATGCTTTGCTGAAATCAGTTTATATTGAGTCGACCTGAATTTGACAATCCATTGCAGATTTAATATACTCGCTATACGAAACAGGACTAGTTTCGATGGACCTCCTGGGGATAAAGCCATGTTGCTCATCAATGATACATTCTTTGACTGTATACATTAGTGTATCATGAACAATGAGTCTTTGCACTCCGCTTGAGATATTGATCTTGCAAATCGGTCGATAATCACCAATCAAACATTTGTCACCATTTTTGAAAATCGGAACAACAAATGCTTCTTTCCATTTCTTTGGAAATGTGATTCCATTGAATGATCTATTATAAATGATGGTCAGAAGAACATATGAACTTGGTGCGCACTATTTCATAAAAAATGATGGGATGCCATCAGGTCCACCACCTTCATTTTCATCTAATTTACAAAGGATGTCTAGAACTCCACTTTCAGCTGTAGCTTTATCACTAATTGAATCTCTTTCCGTTTCTGGCAACAACTCAATAGTTCGTTGACAGGGTTGAAAGACACTTCTGAAGAATTTTGAAAAAACGTTACAGACGACGGCACCTTTTGCGCATTCCTTATCCAATTTCATTGAATTGGGTAGAATATTGCTCCTATTCTTTGTGAATACGAAATGTCAGAATTTTTCAGAATTATTTGGTATATCGTTCTCGACAGTATCAAAAAAGTTACGATAGTCCATGCGTCCTATATCGTTCGACTCAACTACCCCAAGAGAATTTGATTCAGAAAAAGTAGAAAATTCCAAAATCTGAAATGTTTCGATTCAATATCATCTCAGGAGAGTGTCTCAATTTGAATGTATTAAGGAGAATGTCTATTGTATGGTGTTATCCGTGAAATCCATTTGTTGTCACATGGACAACACATAAGAAGCTCGGCAATGCATGAAGATCAGTAATTTCATGTAATTGTTCATTTCGAATACTTTTCCATGTGAGTTGGTACTGATCTATTTCAGAAGACGTCAGTTTCAGTGGCATACGCAGATTCATCCTGAAACAATCGCTGATATGATTTCTGGATTCATCAGCGTCTGAATGTAATCTAGTAGTCCTTGTTATTTTGAAAAAGAAGACACCGTTAAGCTCCAAAATCTTAGTCATTCACAAGCCAATTATTGATAGAATCAGCGTAGCCTTGAGGTTGAAGTTTCTATTCACTTTGGATTGCCGGTAGGTAGGTTCGATTATCACCACAAATGCAGAATTTTTTTGATGATATCCTGAGAAAGTGTTCCACACGTTAGAAGGTAAGACCCCTGTCATTTCTTGCTCACTTGAGTCTCTCGAAGACTTCTGAGGGTTTCTTGTGAGGTGGCAACCAAATGATGGAGGAGGACAATTACGCACGATTCTGAACATTTGTTTTCAAGAATTATTCCACAATGAAATTGTTATTCCTGATAAGATGTCCTATGGAGAATTCAAGTGAACTCCGCATGTCAGTGTTTGAAGAAAAATATTTGGTACAAATAATTGATTGTCATAACTGCCACAACACACATTAACTGAGAATTTATATTGTATAGGGGCTACTCTTGTAGCATGTGCATTTTCTATAGTACAGACCACATATTCGAGTTTCTTAGATTGATTTACTTGCTAAATTTGAATCGTTACTGCGCCACTGGTTGACAAAATCCAAGAATGATAACTCCAGGTGATCATCTTGATCATTCATCATCATTTGTTTCCTACAGGAGGATCACTCAAATGTACAACAAAATATGACATTCCATTCATTGAAATATATCATCATAACGTCACACAGTTTTGATATACCCTGTTGAATCAGAATGATTCTCCTGGTACGTGCTCTATGATACAATTAGAGTCAGCGAAATGAATGAATTTCTACTCAACTGATAACTGATGTATAGAAGAAGGGAGGTGACATGAAGAAACCTTTATAATGAATCTATGAGAACGGGCAATTTCTCAGACGAATTCGAGCAAACTGGAATTACATTGATTATTGAGAGAGGAGATGAATGTCAATTTAGGAATCATTGAGTCATTTCAGTATTCATTCAACTGAGCAGCAAAAATATTCAAATTCATTATTCAAGACCAATCAGTCTTGAATGTGTCATAACAAGATATTTTTCACGGCTTCTGCAAAAATGAATTGGTGAAAACAAATCTTTCGATATTCACAAAAACAATTCAGAGTACTTGAATGCAAATGCACAAGTAGAATGTATCTTCACCAAATTCGCTTGAGCCTTCGATAATGTGAATCAAGACACATTGGCAAAATTGAAATATTAGGGATTGGGAAAGTATTCTATATCCTTTTTTGTATCATATCTACAATAATTGAGACTTAGGAATATTACATACGAAGGTAACATTTTATGGTCGGCTGTGCCCCAAGGACTGAATCTAGGGCCATCAATTTTCAATTTTCGATTTTGGAGAACTCTGTTTTGTTGGATTGGTATTTGAAATGTTCATCCAACACGAGTGTGATTTCATTTTTGGACTGTTATCGTAGCCGCTGCGACCAATTTCATTGACACATATTTCAAAAAGTACTATTAGAAATTTTCCAACAAGGAATATTGTTGGATTCTGAATCAGGATTACTTCAAACATACCTGTACCGATTTTGATCTTCATAAAACTCAGGGTGTCCGAAAAAACGAATTATTATTCTATGAATATTTCATCAGGAAAATGCACTTTATCGTTGCATTTTCGAAAAGAACTGATTATGGTTCCTTCATTGAAAATTATTTTATACATATCTGTACCAAAGTTCATTGTTTCGAAGGTAACTTCAGTCTGTACAGGAAGCCCGAGAAAAAAAACATAGAAACTATGATGAATTAATTTATACTTGTTTTCTTCTCAATGAATACCGAGATGAAAACTATTTTATACAAGAATCAAAGAAGGCTAGTTTGTAAAAAATATCAGTAATTTCTATCAATCCACCGAATTCTCTAATACATTTTTCAATACGTAGACGATTATAGTTCACATCTATTCTTAACTGCTGTCTTGTGATACTTTGACAAGCTTCTCTGATGCGGTCACAAAGCTCTTCCCAGGTCTGAGGCCTCGTAGCATGAACTTTGTTCTTTATCGTACTCCATAGAAAAAAATCGAGAGGCGTAATATCTGAGGATCTTGGCGGCCAACGAATAAGAGGACTATTTCGTCCTATCCAGCGATTCGGAAAATTATCATTCAACCAGTTTCTCACAGCAACGGCATTATGGATAGGTGCTTCATCAAGTTGTTAATGTTTATTGTAGCGATAATCAATAGGGAGCCCATCAAGTACAACGGTGAACTCATTTCGTGAAAATCTTGAAGGGCTGGCAGCATTTGAATTTCCATAAAAAAAGTATGCGCCAATAATCTTTCCATTCAATATGCCACAAAAAATATTTACCTTTGAGGAAAATAGCCTTCCACATTCCATTGACCGATGTGGATTATCTTCGCACCAAATTCTAATATTTTGTGACGAGACATCACCATTTTTTGTGAATGTAGCTTCATCTGAGTACATAATTCGTTTCAAAAACTCGGGATTCTCTAGGTACAAACCTTGCAGCCATAAACAAAATTCCATTCTTGAATCAGTATCTCCAGCTCCAAGTGTATGAAGAAATTTTGGCTTGAAAGGTTTCCTACCGCTTTTTTGCAAAGATTTCCATATATGGCTTTGAGAAATATTCAAATTCCTACTTGCATCTCTGAGGCTTGAATGTGGATTATCATTGAGATAAGCAACTATGATTTGATTTGATCTCGTTTCTTCATTACGATGCTGGTTTGAAAGTCTCTCTACTGTTCCATGTTGATCAAAAAATCTGTTCATTTTTGCAAGTGTTACATGGTTGATATCTTGTTCTGGATGTCGTCTGTTGAATTCGTTAGCTGCTTCACGAAAAGTACGCGTTCCATCACCAACTAATCTTATTGATTCCACTCTTTCCTGTAGAGAATATGACACTTCTGAATTTTTTTACGGCTTCGAACTACTGAACAATCATTAATCGACAGCTTATAAATAAGATGATATATTTCGTTTTCACTTCACTCTTAGTGGAGTACAGATTCATGATGCTTTTACTGTGAGAACTGGCCAATCATTCCAGACGAAATATTCAAATTTTGGAGTGAATATATTCTTGTTTCATGACAATCATAATGATACTAATGATGATGATAATGATAATGATGATAATAATAATGAAAACTTTATTGATCAAATTATCATACTCTTATATAGTTATTATCGACTAGAATAACTCTTATTGCAAGAATTATTATGATAAATACCACAATAGTGCATTTTCAGGTGGAATATTAAAAAAATAATGAATCATTTTTCAGGACACCCTGTGTCTCATGACGATGAAAATCGGTACAGGTGTGTTTGGAATGATCCTGATTCAGAATCAATCATTATTTTTTGTGGAGAAAATATCCCTAATAATTCTTTTCGAACTATGAGTAAATGAAATTGGTCGCAGTTGGCTACGATAACAGTTCAGAAATAAAATCAATTCCTTGTTGGATGGAGAATCGAACAGATAATAACGATATTACAGGGGTGGTAAGTCTTCGAGGTGGACACACTGTAGACCGACAAATCTTTCTGTAGAAGTAACAATGATGAAACTGAATATTTAAGTATTTAATGTGTTCCTTCATTGAATGATCACCCCACCAGTCATTACTAATCTTTTGATTTTGATACAGGGAGAACCGAAGAATATGAGAAATCGAAATTTGCCACCGACGTAACACTCTATATACGATTTTGCGATCAAATTATGTATAGCAGTATTCATGCTATACCTGAATCGAATGAGCTAGTTATTGGTATTGGAAGTAATGCCTCATAGGCGTTCTCAAAATTTTGACTCCTTCAACAATCTAAAGTAGGTAGGCCTTGAAACTCTTATTATTTCGGAATTGTTCATATTTTCGAAAAGAGCTCGTTGAGAATCGGTGGACGGGTTTCATACTGCGGGTTGGAATTGCTCACACTGTATAAAAATATCATCAGGAAGGCGTAATTGAAATAATAGTATATTGTGTATCTAGTGCGTGAAGTATACTCTTTTACGCGAGTGTGGAAGTTTGTGGAACGAGCCGCAGGCGAGTTTTACAATTCGCACGAGTGTAAAAAAGTCTTCACTGACGTGGTGCACACTATACTCCTTCTACGACCTTTTACTTAGAGATTGAATCAAAGGAAAATTTGACTAATTTTCCATATTACAATGATAATTATTATGAACAGTTATATTGCAATTTTGTAAATTGTCGAAATGTACATTTGCTTTGTCTTTCTCTACAAAATTAGTGCTTCCTAGACCAGCGACCAGTGTGTGAATTTGTATTGACTCTTATGGCACCGGTGCGTGAAATAAATCCCATAAGAAAAGCATGGCACTTCACACACCGATTCGTGAAATGAAGCTTTACACATTTTTATCGATGTGTGAAGTTAGTAATTTACATAAGAGAGTAGAAAAAAGAACTTTCTTCGAAATATTTTGCTAAAAACACATGATCAGGCATTGTCTGCTTGCCTGTTTCTGTGATGAATAAAAGAACTCTAACTATATTTATCATCGAATATGATTTCGTTTATTCAATTGTGAAGCTTAAAGAAGTATACTTCAGGGTACAATAATTTCTTTGAGCAAATACCAAAACCTTTTGCATTAATTTCTAGTAGGTGCAATTCAGAATATCAAAAAATATATAAATAATGTCCTAATGATTAAAATGAAATCCCTATTGGATTGCCAAATGTCATGAACTACAATTTCATATCATAATAAGTTCACTGATGCGTTATTCTTCAACATCTCGAAGATATACTCTCTTCAAATCATTTCGAATGATGAAACTACATTGCTCAGCCTTGCGATCATTATCTCCATATCATTAATCGAATATTCCATTTTTGAAGAATACGACATCGTGTCAAACAATAAAAATGAATGTCAAAATAAAAATGGAAACTTCTTCTACTTGTTGAAGGTAAAGTTCATATAGTGATTAGGAGAGATCCCGAAGTTTCGTTCAATGCAAGAGTGAATCATATCCTTCTTGATGATTTCGTACGTGAAGGAAGCCAATTTCGAAATAATATTTGCGGAAAACATCATACAACGGATTTATTCAAAATTTTCGAAACTACCTATAGTTTCAGGCGTCTCAAGGAGGAAAGAGTGACAAAAGAAGGATATTCAGTAGTTGACCTATGAGTTATTCAGAATATTTGGGTTATACATCAATAAGTTCTTGCATAATCACAAATAGTGTCAGTTCAACAGTTGAAATAATCCGACCGCAGATCCGGAGGATTATTCGGTTAAAAAAAATGAAATACATTTCCATAAATACAATAAGTTTGGAACAACAGAAGAACTGAAAATAGCTCCATCTATTTTTGAACTCTGATGGAACGATCCTCTCAATGTACAACTTATTTCCATTTCCACCGCATCCGTATCCCTCACCGTTATCGAGATCTCCATGCTGTGCAATCTTCTTTCAGTCACACTATATATACATATGATCTTTTATTTTTCACGTTTTTGTCTGATTTGTGTGTACTGAAAGATTTTCATAAAACATAACAGAGGTCTACTTGCATCATTGATTGATAAATGAATTCCATTTCAGTTTTCAAGTGATGCAGTTTTCGTTCGATCCTGCGTTCGTCAGGCAGAGCTCACATCCCAATATGCACCAGTCTATCTGTATCAGTTTTCTGCTGGACCCAACATATCCCCACAATATCCAGGTAAATATTTGACCTCTTTTCTATTGCAAGCAACTTTCCCGGAAATGGAATAATATAATAAGTGACCTTTATTGATTGTTGGTTCCTGCAAAAAAAAAACAATCATCACTATTTTATACTGTATTTCTTGGGCTTTCAAATTGATTTGTTTCAACCATCGAAAAATCCTTGTGATGCTGAACATACCAGAAAGAACTACGATTCCTTTTATAAACGTTGAAAAACCAGAGAAGTTACCTATAAATCATGAATCAGGATCATGGATTATGTCTGATTATCACTTATGATGTCAAGAATCGAATTGTAGTAGTGAGATATCGATGGTATGTCGATGGAATTATTTCAATAATTTGTATTCGAATCAAACCAACTTCAACAGGAGAGACGAAAACTCTTCGTGAAGTCATAATATCACAATGCAGGTGTAGGACACCAGAATTATATTTTCTGAATGTCAGAAAAGGCAGTAGTCATCAGTTCGTTTTGATATTTCAATGACTTTTGCACTCATCACATAATCTGACCAATCACAAGTCAGAGACAACGTGTGCTTATCGCGAACCTATTATAGATATCCATCAGATCTGATTGTCCTATCAGCGTTAATGTTCTCAACGATATAACCTCATAAAACAAAGGAAAGTCTGAATGTTACGATGAATAGCGAAGCACAGTCTGCCAGTTTGGCATAAAAAATAATGTGAAGATTTTTACTAGCTGCATACACGTAACTGATCAATAGAATGAAGAGATTTTGTATTTCGTGTAAGAATTTTTATTATAAATCGCAAAGCGCTTTCGGCTAAAAAGCCATTATCAGTGCTATACCTGCAAGTAAGTAACATTTATGAAATTTTGAAAAACAAATCGAAAAAGGTAGATTACTTACTCGTCAAGTATTTACAAAAAGGTTCAAAAATTAGTGATCACCGACATCATTATGGTACAAACGGGATTAGGAACAGACAAACATTTAACAAATATATTCCCTAATGGGTTATTGTAAAATTTTTCAAAAATACATGTTGAGATTGTTTTGTTCAAGTCCAGAAATAGCACGAGGGACCTTAACCTTATTTATTCTGGAGAATGTTTGAAAATTTTTAACTTTAGTAAATTGTTGACAATGACTGAGTGTCAATGTCTATGACTTAGTTGACATGTGTATGAAGTAGACAAGTGACATAATGAAAAAAGCGCTTGGGAAAGAATTGACAATGTGAGCAGAAAACTGTCTAAAAATCTTGAAAAAATTCTGAAAAGTAAAATAAGATGAAGTGGACTTCAATCCAGGCCAAAGAGTAAACCTTTGTAGTAAAATTGAGAGAAAAGAGTTTCCAATCAAGACTTAAGAGTCCTGGTGTTCAAAGTGGAAGTCCAAGCAGAATTCCTGTAGACGAATGCCTCATCAGAAGCAAACATGCCACCAGAATACCTCCAGACCCAGAACGAAGGCCGAACTCAAGTCTCAAAAGTAAGCCGGATCCTGAATGCAATTTTGTTGTGTTGGGTGAAAATTACTTTTGAGTCCGAAATGAAAGTCCTGCTCTTTGATTTTCACCCAACACAACAAAATTGCATTCAGGATCCGGCTTACTTTTGAGACTTGAGTTCGGCCTTCGTTCTGGGTCTGGAGGTATTCTGGTGGCATGTTTGCTTCTGATGAGGCATTCGTCTACAGGAATTCTCCTTTGACTTCCAGTTTGAACACCAGGACTCTTACGTCTTGATTGGAAACTCTTTTCTCTCAATTTTACTACAAAGGTTTACTCTTTGGCCTGGATTGAAGTCCACTTCATCTTATTTTACTTTTCAAAATTTTTTTAAAATTTTTAGACAGTTTTCTGCTCACCTTGTCAATTCTTTTCCAAGCGCTTTTTTCATTATGTCACTTGTCTACTTCATACACTTGTCAACTAAGTAATAGACATTGACACTCAGTCACTGTCAACAATTTACTAAAGTTCAAAATTGTCAAACATTCTCCAGAATAAATAAGGTTAAGGTCTCTCGTGATATTTCTGGACTTGAACAAAACAATCTCAACATGTATTTTTGAAAAATTTCACAATAACCCATCAGGGAACATATTTGTTGAATGTATATCTGTTCCTAATCCCGTTTGTACCATAATGATGTCGGTGATCACTAATTTTTAGACCTTTTTGTAAATACTTGACGAGTAGGTAATCTCCTTTTTTCGATTTGTTTTTTGAAATTTCATAAATGTTACTTACTTGCAGGTATAGCACTGATGATGGCTTTTCAGCCGAAAGCGCTTTGCGATTTATAATAAAAATTTTTACACGAAATACAAAATCTCTTCATTCTATGAAAAATAATGGCGGTACATTTCAATGAATAAATCGCTTATTTATTATAAATCCTTCTTATGCCTCATCAACGTGAAATAATCTGACAACATATCTCTTCGTTCTGAATAACTTCTCATGATTCTGTCTTTCATTGTCAACTATATCGTGTTGCCGTACAGCAACACAATTTGGTGAACAATGAAGCGACAAAATTATCTCGAATATTCAGATCATCGTGATTGAGATGTTTATCATCCCTCTGGTGTACCCACTCGTTAATTGTTTCCTCAGAAAAACTCTTGATATGAACAATTCAATGCGAGTTCGGAACGTGGGGTTATTATATTCGATGATAGATGACGTGAACGATGGAGAATTTCTAGGAATGATTCTTCGAATCTCATTATGAAGTTAAACTAGACTTTCTTTTGGGACCTGAAGAGTCCCGTTGATGATGCATGAATTCAATGATATCTAAATTGAAGCATCTGAAGACAGGACGCAAACGAGACAGGCAGCAACAATTAATTCATGCGGAAACATCTTGATCTTGTTTCGATATATCTGTCACTAGTGTCACGTCTCACGTTTTCGAGATAGTCAGGATTTATTCGTTCAAATGACATATAAAAAATATAAATTATTATGAAGGGATATTGATCAGAATACTAGTAGTTCATCGAGCAGGTATTGATAGTGTATTATGCTTTCATCATGGACTGACTCTGCTGCAATGTGTGGGTTTGATTTGAGAATCCGAACATTCGTTCGATTTCATGTACGAAAGTAAGTGAATAACAATTATCACAAAATTTTCTTGAGTTTGGACTTTGTCTCGTTCATGAATTCACCATCGAAATTCGAAAATACAATGCTCCGTTCCCATGTTCACAAAAAAATTGTGAAAATAGAAATGTGAGCTCAAATAAATGCCTCATGATGCCTGTAAGTTTGGATTGGAATTTCAGAAATTCAGCAAGATCCTCCCACGCCTCGCTATCTTCACAAAGTAGGTGATATGTCAATTAGAAAGTGATAACACCGTTTGACTTTATATACATATTCTATATAGTGATATTACTAATGAAAACTGCATTGTGAGTAACGATATATAACTCACAATACTATTACTCTGAGTTTCGTCATCTTGGGTCCCCCTATTGAATGAAATTGGTACTATGGAAATTATATTCCGATCTGGATAGTATGAGTTTGACTAGTAGCAAAAACTATTGGAATTGAGAATTATCGCCATTATATTATGCAAAAGTGAATTCCTCTGTTTTTGCTCATGTTCCTGAAAATATATGATGTATATTCCAATCCGATAGATCTCATGGAACTCCCTAATTCCAATTACATATTCCGATGGATTTCGATGTAATGAATGAACTCAATCATCAGATTGACATATGTCATGTAAAGAATTGTAAAATGGTTCTCATCTTGTTTAGTACTAATCCATCAATTCAGAAGTGTTCTTCTAGCGGTTATCAAATGAACCAATCGAGAGCTCGAGTCAAGTTTGGCTCATCAGCAACAACAAACTTCACTCTTGACTCTGATTGGTCTGTCAAGTTTTTGTGTTCGAAATGTTTGTGACACTCGAACGTCAAATGTAAGTTATGATGCTGTGCACGCGATCAGTAAATCACATTCAACTCATTGCACAGCATCACGAAAGAGTTGTTGCGAATTTTTTTTATCGCTTGGAGCGCACGAAAGGGAATCCCTATAATGTTCAAAGAACATCGTGCGTTCCTAGAGAGGATAGGGACAGGAGGTAGGTATTGGAATTTTATTTGAACTTTTGAAGATTATATGTTGTTGGGAATACTTCCACAGGCAATGAATTCCAGAGCCTAGCCGTTCTATGGATGGAGGAGTCTTGATAAAGTGCTTTTCGACATCTTTCGAGGTTGAGGAATGATATCAAGCAATCAAGATAAAACGAATATTGGAGTACAAGCGCATGTTCAAATAATCAGGATAGGAGCATCGTTACAATCTGATGAATGTATACAATACATGATCATAATTCCAGAAGATTCAAGAGAGATGTTATGTTATCACTGATTCAAGGTTTGATGAAATATACATCCAGTTCAATGTCAATGATTTCAGTTCATTTTACTTCATTTCATCAAATTCCAGATTCTTCATCTTTCACTATCTGAAATAGTCTTAAAGTGACACTTGTGATTCAATGGGCGTGTACACCTTAGTAGCACTTTTAACTCAAACCATGTTCATAATGATCCTTTTGTACACAAATAAAGATTGACGACATTATTCGATCGAAAAATTAACTGGCATGTTTCATTTTTTGGCATAAATAATAGTACCTTCTTAAAACGGACCCTCTTATGACGTAGAAACCTCATCTCAAAAGAAGATACCAAACGCCTGACGGAGACTGAGGCAACTGATATATCAATTCTTTCAACTGTGATCTCGCACTAATTCACTCTGTCAGAAATCATGTATCATTCATCTCTGTCTGGAATAGTCTTGTTTCAGTATTAGGGCTTTGACGTCACATAATCGCCTCGTTTTCAGAGGTCCGAAAAATCGGGGATTTCAATAATTTTTTATAAAACATAAGGAGCTCACAGCAAAAAACGGTTTGCGGTGGTGAGCTAGTTTGGGTGAGTTCTATAGAATTATAAAATAATTTTTTTGTGATATAAGCCCATTCATAACATTAGTATGTCTTTTATTCTTGAGCTGGAATGAATTGGTTTAAGAAAACACCACTCGTGATGATTCCTCGTTATCGAGTCTAGGAGAATACCCTGTCACACTATATCCGAAATTATTCAGGAACATTTTCACTTTTATTCAATTCGCTGCAACTATTTTTGTCGGAAAAAACGCTTGGGCAGAGAATTCAACATATTGAATGTAAAAAAACCATGAATGATTGATAAAAGAATCATATTGCAGTTGGATAGAAAATATAACCAGCGCTCATCCGATTCATATTTCGAATAGATAACCCATGATGATATACAGGGTGTTTCAGAAAAACCTAACCCCCTTGCTAGGGTAGGAAGAACATTGCAAAATAAGTTGGGTTTGCTCAGTGAAAAATTACGATCATGTTGAAACTACTGGCAATATTGTGATGACATTTTGTATGGATGTTTCTTCGAATTTGACACATCGCATGCATTTGTTTTCATATCTGACTCTTATAGAGGGTACTAGTTACACGATTCGTACCGAGAGTAGTTTTGAACATATTTTTTTTGAGGTTGAATTTTCCAATCCAAATTTGATGAGAACTTGAACATCATTCAATATCACACCAAGAAGGTACCATTGGTAGAACTCGATACTGTGTATTAGAGTGAGTATTATGAAAAATTTTCATCAATTTATTGAAAACCGAAAACAACGATACTTTCCTGATGCTAAAATCATTGATTTACCATTGAATCACGAGAATAACAACGAAATAGATTTGAATAAGAACATGGATTGTTGTATCTTGAGCAGAAAGTCTATGCTACATAGGTAAATTCACGTCAAGAGTTGTGAAACATAA
Source organism: Phaedon cochleariae (assembly GCA_918026855.4). NCBI lineage: Eukaryota > Metazoa > Arthropoda > Insecta > Coleoptera > Chrysomelidae > Phaedon > Phaedon cochleariae. Next base: position 11,208,177 of record OU896723.1, read on the forward strand.
TTGAACATCACTTAAATGACCTAACAGCTGATCCTCAACTGTTCAGAAGAATGATACATTCTAAAAAAAAAAATATAGAATCGTGTATCCCTCGAAACGTAGGACATTTTGAACACTTACTCTAACTGATTCAATATTTCATGTTTCTAGTCAAATAACTCCAAATTTTCTACTTATGTTCCTTCGTTCCATCGATAACTTCAACACAAGAATAATTCCATTGTTCTTGAACCTGAATATAAAGGTAATTGAACTCAATATAATTCATTTTATACCAGCATCATTACTACTCCATTATTTGCAAATCTAAATATTCCGAAAACGGAACATAGTATCGAGTTTCACCAGGAGTACCTTTTTGGTATAAAATTGAATGATGTTCAAGTTCATATTATATTCGGATTGAGAAATCTAACCTCATAAAAGTTATGTACAAAACTACTCGATACGAACCGTGTAACTAGCGCCCTCTATGAGAGTCAGATATCAAAAATAATTTATGTGATGTGTCAGATTTCAAGAAACATCCATACAAAATTTCATCCCAATGTTGCCAGTAGTTTCGGAATAATCGTGAAAAATGTGTGAAAAAATAATTTTTTCAACACCTTGTATCATAAAAACTGATGTCGTTACGACATTTTTTAAATGAACGAACCCAACTCATTTTGCAATGTTATTTCTATCCAAGCAAGGGGGTTAGTTTTTCTTTTAAACACCCTGTATACATAAAGCTTACTCACCTATATATTCCTGGCAGAAATGTATATTTTGTCAGCTCTAACTCGACTACAATGAATGACAAATCGTGAGATTTGATCAAAATGATTCAATAATACATATCAGTTTTCAACATCATCGGCATTGAATTCAGCTAGGCAACCAATTCGCAATGTATCTATGTATGTATCATCTTATATTTAATCTCCATCAACAATAATTTCCAAATAAATGTATATTATATTTCTTGTACCCTATTCCGCACTATATAATATCATTGCTGATATTGATTTTATTTCGATAGGTATTGCACATGCTGCCGAATTGCAGTACCTTTGGGACTTATCTGATGGAACTGGAAGTGATAAAACCATTCGGGAACTAATTCTTCCACTGTGGTGGAATTTCATCAAATACAAGTGAGTTCAAAAAAATATGTACCTACTTCCTACTGCATTTCAGAATAATTACAGTTCACCAATTCAACAGTTATGGCCATGTCGCAAATAAACAGAAAAAATGTGCGTCACATTCACAATATAGATGAAATAATTGGAATATCAAGATTTTCCAAGAAAGTTGACATATATTTCCATTCATTCGCTACATTCCATATCAAATTGAGAACTGGCCTCGAAAAAATGTGCAGAGTAGGTTCTGAGAGTTTGAATTCCATGAAAATCTCACTTTGATACTCAAATCAACTCAATTTGTATATGTCTTGCAAATTTCCTCAATCGCAACAAACACTGAACCAAATTCCTTTTGATTATTCATTATATACAAATCATTGGAACTGCATTCGCTAACTTCAGTGTTCAGTGTCGTGAATGCAAGTATATTGGATTGAAATATTTGATTATCAAGTTGTACAATTCACTTTATGCGATGAAATATCGATTTGTTTACAAAATATTGAGATGAAATCGATGTTATCAATCATCACGTTTGAACATATTCCTATTCGTCCCGGGACAATCTGGACATATTTTTCATCGCCCTTGTATATTCATCGTCAAGAATGAAAATGAATTCCATATTTCTGGAAGTAACACTACATTATTCCACTATAAACACAGAGAAAATGATGTTTCATCTACTGAAGACTGCGTTATTCTCCATTCCATCATTCAGTATTTCTTGTATCACTTTGTATTGACTACTTCAGAATTTACTGTGTTCGTACACGATCACATATCCATCGACTAAACATACAAGGTTGATTCTTTGAATGGGAATTTCAACTCTCAGTCTCATTTAATTAATCGTCGACAAAATGCATCACTTTGAATGAATATTCATAACACGGTTATCAAAGCTCTGAATTCGAGGATTTTGAAAACGTTTCAAGAAAAAGCATCGATAGAGAGGATACAGGTGAGAAAAAGCCATGTTATCTGAAATCACAGAAGTTTCATATTGCCACAACAAACATCCAAGAGATTAGGCTAATGATCGGTGGAAACCGATTCCGAATTGGTAAGACAATTCGTGAGTTATTCTACTTTGAATTCAGGCTATATTTTGGACCACGACGTTATCAATGTTGAGCAGTTTAGAATGTAATAGTTTTGTCGATGTTGATTTTCTCAAAATCACCGACACTCCGTGAAAATTGAAGGAATATATGAGGCACATATGTGATATTGAAATAAAAACAATTTTTTGTTGTGAACATTCTTTGAATTTGAACGAATAAGCCGAATTTCAGCGAATAATTTGAATGACATCAACTGTTGACATGTAGCGAAAGTCACGTGATCTCGACCGAGTACTCCATGGCTCATTTTTTTTTTCAATGCACAACTCAACTCCCAATTTGAATTTTGGAATGGGTCATTATTGAAAGTTTCCCTACTATGATGCCAACTTTATGTATGACACTGTACTCATCATAAACATAAAAAAAAAACATTAAGAAACACTCTGAGTATTGTATTATCTATCGGATGGAACTATAAATTGATTTTTGGTATATTCAACAGAGAAACAAATACTTGTCTGATTTTCTGTCACAACAAACATCATGATACATCTTTCGAACACACAATGAGAATTTGAAAATTAAAAACTCTTGTTATTGGGTATTCGCATTCTTTTTCAGTAGAAATATATTTGTATATAATATCGTTCGGAATATATAACTGAGAACAACAGCTTTCCTGGCTATTTGAAGAGAGATAAACATTGTTCATGTTAATGAGAACAGCTGAAACAATGACTGGCCGTCAGGTTACTGACGAATGTTTGATTTCCGAAACGAGTTCATTAAAATTGAGTCATATTATTTGGTTGTGAGATATTTATCGGCCAAAATCAGTGATTCCAATGCTTTTTGAAAACTGCAACGTCCACAACATCAGAGTTTCTTCAACTATATTTGCCCCTTTACATTTCAATGTTCATTAACTATTATATCACACGTCATATTATCAAGCCGATATGACAGAGGAAGTTGATTTATGATTCAAGTTGAATATCCTCATCTTTGGTATTCAACAGATGCCATTCATTATTTGACAAGGTAAATAGCGAAGGAAGTAGTTATATTTCCTTGAATACTGAAGAAGAATTCATAGTTTCATCAGATGGAAAATGCAAATTCTGAATTGATCTCTTTATAATTCGTCTTTCTTCCTCTCGTTTATATGTAATATGTATGACTGAGATTACTGCTTCTCAAAATAGACTTCTGTCTTGTGGTAAGACTCAACTGCGTATTTTAGGTATGAGTCAAATCATGATAGAGTTCTTCTTGTGATTCTTTGTTCAATAAATATTTCAACAATCAGAATGATATTATTGTTTCCAGATGTCAATTAATAGTCGGAGTTGCTCATTAAGTAGATACCAGCATCTGATATTACTTCATTATGAGTAGGCAATCAGTGATCGAGATCTACCAGGAGTATAATATTGATGTATATTGGGATGTTCTTCAATCACTCACGCTCTCATTTCAACTAGAAAATATGACCTTCATAACAAATTCATCTTCAGAAAAACTTGGTGCGAATAGTGTAACTGGCATCATCTATGAGACTCAGATAAAATAATGAATGTATATGGGATGTGTCAGCTTTCAAAACGAATAAAAAATAAGGAATAATTCAGATCCTAGAATGATTGCTGATACAAGAACGCATTTCCGTTATTCGATTGTGGAGTTGAACACTTTCTAGCAGTTATGTTTGGAAATATATCTGAGCCACATCTTTGTTTAAAGTTTATTAAAATTTCCTCCATACAAATAATAGTTATCTAACTAGATACAAAGAAAAACAAATAGTGCTCGAAACGGGTTTGTTATTTCAAACTAATTGGTAATGATTCTTGATACTTGAAAGATGCCTATCAGTGTTCATTTTTTTTCGTTCATCCGCTCAAGGCATCATAACAGCATAACAAATGTTTATAACTTCGATTATTGAGCCAAAGCAACCTCCATTCAACTGGGGGAACTAGTATCCAGCAGAAGTTTCTTGTGAAAGCGTGTAGACGGGACTTGTTGACCGTTATTCAATAGGACCACATATCATTCGAACGGAGAAATGTATGATGATTATCAATTCTGCATCATGATCTAGTGGACAAATGTAATTCCAACAAGACGGCTGTCCAGCGCATTATTGGCTGATCGTTCGGCAGTTCCTGGATGAACGTTTTCCTAACATTTGGATTAGAAGATGAGGGTCAATCGATTGGCCACCGCTGAGCTCTGACCTGACCCTTCTTGATTATTATGTGTGAGGTTATATGAAAGCGCTAGTATTTGGATTTTGATATCAGACACTGGGCATGAGCTCATACAAGAGGATAACCGACGCTGCCCTGCACATACAAAATAATTTGACAACACGAATGAAGAAAAAAAAGAATAAAGATACGCTGCAGAGTAAATATCCCTGATAGAGGCTCTCTCTCTAGATAGAATTTGTTAAGAGTGAATAATAATGGAATTTCTTGAGTATGTTTCAACTATTCATTCGGAATGATAATCCGTATCAAGCACTTCAAGTTCCATTTGTACCCAGTTAGATAGCTATTTCCTGAAGGAAATTCTGACAAATCTCTGACAAATGTGATTGAGATAATTAATAACAAAAAATCCGCTCGAAAGTAATGATATTCACAATTCAGACATGGAAGTTGTATTCACAATGTATCTATAATCTAGGTGAATTATTTCTAGAATTATCTCATCTCAAACATAAGAAAATACTGTTGATAATGTATTCTAGTTGAAAGGTTGGAAAAATGTACAGCTTTTTTGCGGTAAACTTACTGTTAAATTCTCCGAAGTATATCTTCTGGAAAAAGACAGGAGAATTTTGATATCTCAAAAACTATCAACTTTCGCATATTGCATATAAGGATCTAATTTACTTTTTTTCTCCTTCCCTATCACATCACCAAAGAAATACATCTAACTAATACTAGTAACCATGTATTTCATTCATTCAGCAACGGATTCACCCTTCCTTGGAATACTCTGTAAAATGGATAATTTTGGTAACTTTTCTTCTACCCATAAGTGTTATATCCTTTTCTATATCTCTCATCAAGACTTTTCTCACATTCGCATTCTTATTTTATTTCTAGGAATCCAACACCTGGGAATGTTACTACCCAGCAGAATATTGAGTGGCCAACAGTTGATTCGAATGATATAAAATATTTCAATATAGACGAGACATTCAGTGTATCTTCAAATCCAAGAAATTACGAAAGTATGAAAGAAGTTCTATTGGGCCATCTCAGATCACCATATCTGGTATTCTGAACAGTGTTCCAGATGATCTCTAAATATTACTCCTCAATCAATTAATAATGACAGTCCTTCGGATTATCTGGATAAAGCTACTCCGAGTGTTGATATGGAGTTGATCTTTCATTGATGTTATTATTCTGATAATATCCCAATAAACGAGAAATAATATATAATAAATTGATTTTTATTGATTCGTCACATTGTAGCCCTCCATAGTCTGAGTACAAATTTCGAAAAATTTCGATATTCTTATGCCCCTGGACTGCTCAGATCAATTCGGTAGGGTGTGAGTTCAAAATATACAATTTCACTATCAGGATGGTAATTGTGTTATGAATCCAGATGTCAATTGTATGAATAATTCGCCCTGTTCGATTATTCTGGCATCAGATTTGCAAAAGACAGGAGCTACTTGGATGAAGACAATTACTGAAAACCTTGCTCGAATAGGAAGACAAACAATATATCAAGAAACGAATCAATCATTCATTTCCTTCAACAGAATCACAAATGAGGCAATTGGTTGAGATGTTCAGATCAACATATAATTGTATCAAATCAATGCTGAGAAATTCACTTATGAAAGAAGCTGAAGGTTTTTCGAGAAGAGAAACAGGTATTCAGAATAATGAGCTGAAGGCGTTCCAGAACATTCCACCTTTCAATAATTGTATAATCTGACCCAAATTGAATACTTTGGCACTTGGACATATTATACCTGAGAGTCTGGTTTTTCCAGAGAGTCGTTTCCTTTTACTGGTTTGAAGTTCAGCTTCCAGAGTTCAATCCAGCTTGCAGAGTTGAATCAGCTTCCATAGTTACCCAAGTACTGAGGCACTCTTTATGTTGGAAGTGGTAGAATAGCCTCTATTGTTCCTGATTGCGAAGTAGGATAACTCCTTGTGTTACCAACCTCCATAGTTGACAATGGTTCTTGGAGTAGCTATGTAAGTGCATGTGGAAGATGAATGAAGGATGACAAGTCTATTCCAGAAGTAGAATATCAGAAGAAAGATAGGTAGAGTCCGACCACGATAACTTAGGGACAGCACGTGACACAACGCATATGCAAAGTCAATGTTTACGCGACCACGTGCTGTCCCGAAGTTATCGTGGTCGAGCTCAACGTCGAGTTTGTAGCTGACAAGTATCAGATCAATATCTGGTAGACCTTGAAGATAAGATATTCATCGACATATGGTTTAGTTAGAAAATACTGAGATTGAAAGCAGAGGAGAAAAGAAGGGCATCACATCAGGAAAAATAGAAATGAAGGTTTTGTCGAATCACTGACTAAGAATAGTTACTTTATCTACCTATTATACAATATGAATATAAGAAGATCCGATTGAGCGGACAATATTTTTCATTCCTCATATTTTTTGTGGAACGTTCTGGTGGAACATTCGCGTATGTCGTTTTTCATTCATCACCCTGTCCACTCTTTCATACATAGGTTTGATGATGGATGAGCCATTATTAGATCTCTCCTTGGAAGTCAATCTGAGACTCTTCCGTGAGATGATGGTCTGGTTTGGTGACGATTCGAATGATGGGACGTCGTGAAGGATTGACATCTTATTTTTTGTGATCCGTAACCTTCTGCTGAAGAGGATGTATGCTTCTTCATCCACGATAGATTCAGATGATTTCTGTGAAACAATCAAGTTATTATACTCGTTCCATAAATCAGTGATTGGGTGATTACAATATGCTGTGTAGTGTCAAGACAAAGTTGTTCCACTATGATTAGGTACAGCATATAGTTTATATCCACAAGAAAGGACCCCGCACTTTTAGTGCGTAAAATGGTTCTCGGTGAAATTTTTTGAATTTTCAGTATGTTGTAGAATTCGATGTACTGATTGAACCTGCAGAATCGTAAAGTTCTTTGATGAACAGATTCTGAGATACAGGGCGTTGAAGTTACAAATCGGTAATTATCATTTAATTATTTTCTCGAAATTCAAAGATGCCAAGTACAATTTTTTTCGCTCATATCATCAACGAACCTCCATATTACTCAACATAATTCAGATGGTTCAGATGGTGTAATTGTTTACAGAGTGAAACATATAAACATTTCAGTGATGTCTGAAAATTCGATGTAATAATGAAATATCGAAAAAATAATTTAGGCATGCAATATACTATTCTCATTCCATCATGAATCACAATTCAAACATTTCATACAGGGTGATTTGAAAAATTGGTGACAGCTAAGACCGATTAATTCATACACATCCTGTATATTCGAGTGAATTGTTAACCTCCCAAGATAGCTGATACCGTATGAACATGATTTCGTTGAGATATATAGGGAGATCATGAAGATTTTCGATAATGAAAATGGCAAAAAATCGTGTTTTTTAAAATCACCCTGTTATTCATGATTAACTCGATGAAATTCCCTGATTATTTTTTAATATACTCATCATTCGATCCCCAACGCTGTCTTGAAAATTCAGTTTCCTATCATGACGGGTGTCATAGTTATTAATTCAGGAACTTACCATTTGCATGAATAGTTGAAGAGACACACAAATAGTGAAACGTGAGAATGTGGAGACGAAAATAAGTTTAGTACTCATATACAGGGTGAACATTAGAAATTCAATAACAATAGCAGATATATGAATTTAATAATATCAATATAATGTACAGATAGTTAGGCGAATTTCGTTGGTATACAAGCTCTGCCAAAATGAAAAACGAACAATACCTAGGAGATGGGAGGAAGATTCGGTCTTTCACGCTTCCATTTCTAATAGGTAGAGTTGAATCCTGGAATCGACAGATTTTTTCACATTTGTTTTTCACTCAGAATCAGGCGTTTCCATCATTTTCATATTTGCTTGCTATCAGTAATCATTATAATATCATTAGATTCATATTCATATCACATTCCAATGATATAATTCAATACGTATGATGGTGTTATATAAATAATCCTATTATACTGGATGTTTCCGAAATAGCAGCGATAAATATGAAAAGGTGTTGTATGGGACATAATGACAAAAAAATACTGAACTGGTCACGCGGCTATTGATTGATTTCAGATTGGGTGTTGTAACTTAGAATATTCTCTTTGTGGAATTTATTGTTCATCAATTTATGAAGACTTGAAGAAACTTGTTCATTTACATTCGTCAAGTGGCCGAGATTTTTCACAAATAGTGAAACGTGAGAATGTGGAGATCAAGTGTAACATAAATGATCTATGAAGGCCTATTTTGGCAGAGCTTGTATACCAACGAAATTCGCCTAACTATCTGTACATTATATCAATATTATCAAATTCATATATATATATCTGCTATTGTTATTGAATTTCTAATGTTCACCCTGTATATGAATACTAAACTTATTTTCGTCTCCACATTCTCACGTTTCACTATTTGTGAAAAATATCGGCAACTATGCGAATGTAAGTGAACAAGTCTCTTCAACTTTTCATGGAAATGGTAAGTTCCTGAATTAATAACTATGACACCCGTCATGATAGGAAACTGAATTTTCAAGACAGCATTGAGGAGCGAATGAAGAATATATTAAAAAATAATTAGGGAATTTCACCGAGTTAATCATGAATAACAGGGTGACTTCAAAAAACACGATTTTTCGTCATTTTCATCATCGAAAATTTTCATGATCACCCTATATATCTCAACGAAATCATTTTCATACGGTATCAGCTATCTTGGAAGGTTAACAATTCACTCGAATATACAGGATGTGTATCAACAAATCGGTCTTAGGTGTCACCAATTTTTCAAATCACCCTGTATGAAATGTATGAACTGTGATTCATGATGGAATGAGAATAGTATATTGCATGCCTGAATCATTTTTTCGATATTTCATTATTACATCGAATTTTCAGACATCACTGAAATGTTTATATGTTTCACTCTGTGAACAATTACATTATCTGAATCATCTGAATTATTTTGAATAATATGGAGGTTCGTTAATGATATGAGCGAAAAAAATTGTACTAGGCATCTCTGAATTTCGAGAAAATAATTAAATGAAAAATACCGATTTGTAACTTCAACGCCCTGTATCTCAGAATCTGTTCATCAAAGGACTTTACGATTCTGCAGGTTCAATCAGTTCATCGAATTCTACAACATACTGAAAATTCAGAAAATTTCACCGAGAACCATTTCACGTACTAAAAGTGCGGGGTCCTTTCATTATCTGCTGCATAATTACCCAAATCCGAATCTTCTAGACAAAAATCAATGGTACTGTTTATTTTTCCATGAAGATTCTCCAATGGCGGGAAGCGTTTCAAATATATCACTAGTATTTTAGGAAAATTCCTCATTTCCTCACATTTTTAACATGTTGATGACTCGTCATCGTTCAAGCTTCCTTCTCGTGAAAAAGTCTAAGTTCTGTGAAAGTGTGAGTTGACTCGTTGTGTTTGGAATCGGTAATAAAAGATCTCAGGAAGGTTCGAAACTCACATATCAATGTTCACAATACAAACATCTCAAAGTTGATTCCAATTGACTAACAAAGTTGTCTACAGAAATCGAGTTTTCGTTCCTCAAATATCTAGACCATGACTCTTGGGCTTTTTCATGATCACTAAGTTTCTCATCTATTTCTGTGAAAATTATTTCAGACCTTTTTGTAATCCTATTCACATCCTTATGAAGGCATTCGAAGAGGTATCTGAGAATATCTTGGGCGTCCTGTTCAGCGTAATTCATGAGATGTGGAGTGAATATTTGTATCTGATCCTCCAAAGGAACGATATTCACCACAGTATCAGTAGAAACTTCCAACCATTGTCCGTTAATTCCTTCTGCGAATGCTTTCATCATCAATGCAGCTTCATTCAACTCGACCAAATATTTTTCATTCTTGAGAAATTCCAAAATCCATTCATTGTTTGACAAACATTGTAATATGCTGTCCATGAAACAAGTGTTGCCAATATCGTTCAAACCTCTCAAATCAGAAATTCCTGAGTTATTTTGCCATACATGAGAGTGATTGATTTTTTCGAAGTGAGAAGATTTGTTATCCAATGTTGGTATCCTCTGCGGGCGAATGGATATTTCATCTAGACGTTGAGTGGAGGAAATAGCACCCAATATAAAAGCAGCCTCTCTGGATGGCGATACTGATGCGTTGTATGAAGAAGGAACTAGCCCTTGGGTTATTTGTTTCCTTGATGAGCCTCTGTCCAATTATCTCACGTCACATAATTGATCGATTAAAAATATTTCAAGGAAACGAAATAATCGTTACACACTACCCTAACTCAACAGAAAAAAAATTCGAAGGGTTGAGGGATTGGAAAATACTGAAATTGCGAGCAGAGGATGATAGATAGATATCATATCAAGAAAACTTGAGATGTAGGTTTTTCTTTCGTCACATGAAGGCAAAATCCATAAAAGAGACAGTCGCTAGGTTACTGGACAGGCTATAAAGAGTAGGGAGCCTCCTCAGGTTGCATCATTCATTTCTCTGAGAAAGAAAATTCAAATGAACTCACAATTCGATGAAAGAAAATGAATGCTCACCTGAGAAAAAATTATCAGTAGAATATTCAGGAGAGTTCTGGACCCAGAGCGCTCTTTGCTCAATCTGGCTCAAACGGTCATCGAGTTCCTCCAAGTCAAGCGGTAGACGTTGCAGAGCTCCTGGTGTGTGAACTGAAGAACCCCGACGTCAAGCATAACTAAGAATGTATCTAGGGTGCCTGGTTCCTAAATTTTGGTAACATTTTTCGTTGCCAGTCTTTGGTCCAGAAATCACCCTGTTCACGTTTCCACGATCTCATCTCCATGATCTCATCAGTATGTTGTGATTAATTCAATGATAATTTGCTAGGTGTGTTTGTTTATAACGCTCGATCATCGATTAACATAAAACCATGGCCACTATGCAGACAACAATAACAAAATATCCGTCGTTTCCACGCCTCAATGATCTCATCGCAACAACAACAATTGGTTTTCTTATCGAGTCCTGATGATCTCATCGATAAAACCATGACACTATGCACAATCTACTGGTGAAAATTTCGATTATAGGGTGGACAGGAATGGTTTCCAAAAATGTATTAAAATCATGAAAAAATGTATTTTTTCATCAGTTCTGTTGTTATTCTCTTCAGTTACGTATCATAATGTCTGAATTTGGAGATACTGCCATCAGTAGTTTGTCAGGTCAGTCATATGACTGTGTGGATGAATATCATTGCGTGATCCCAATTTCACGTAATGGAGAAATTATAAATGATGAAGAGTTCGATGGTGGAAAAAATGTTGAGATGGAGCTGAGTTTTCCTTCACGTGGAGAACCCTACCAGATTCCTGAGAAGAATTATCCGTTGGATAATTTCATCAACGAGAATATGTGTCATACTAAATATGCGAGCTGCAATGAGTATTATCATTCGTTCAATCCAGTTAATGGAAAACATTTCAACTTGTGCCCGTCTTGTTATTCCCGTACAGATTTAGTTTCAAAGGAGAAAAAGTACTCAGCATCATTGTTGTGTAATAAGAAACATATTCATGCATTTGCTTATATTCATTGTTTCAAGTGCGAACGAGATTGTAAAGAATATAGAACGTGTGAATTTAGAAATTCCTACAATTTTAAGAATGTTTCAGGTGTTTGGTCATCTGGAATTGTTTGATTGCAAGTGTTCAAAATAAAATAAAGAATCCATGAACTAAGTATTTCATTTGCCATCATGTACATCGAAAGCTGATATCATCTTTACCCATGATCTTCGTAAACAAGTGATGTCAATTCAGCTGATGATCTTATTTTGCCATTATTCATGATTGGGTGAGCAAGTAAAAGTGGGGAGGTATGAGTGGGGATATTGGTACAAAAAAGATAGCGGAGGATAGATAGAATTGTGAAAAAGTGTTGTGAAACATCCTGCCTACAAGTGAGTTTGATATTTGTTGAGTTTCAAATTTCTGATAACAATTCCTGATTGAAATTCTCAAAGTCAAGAATGGACTATAATTTTAGATGGATCCTACAGCCATTAACAAAGAAGCATCGTTGATTCGAAAGGAGACCGTGAAACTTTCAGATCTACCTCTGAATACACCGGTACCAATAATTGGAGCGAAAGTGGTCTTAACACGATTTGGAAAGTGTGTTCTCGTAGAATTGGAAGACTCCGCCGTTTTCCTACCGCAAAGAGTCACTGACTTGGTGGAAGGAAGGGAATCTGAATTCACATCAAAGAAATACTCATTGGTTTTCAAAGGGCAGAAAGCCGTTGGTAAGGCAAAGGCTGCCTATCAATTCGAGTTAGTGAAAGATAAATAGGACTTGTATGTGAGTTTTTGAATAATCAGTGAATATCAACACCCAGTAGTGCATCGAATGTAAAAAACATTTTAGTTTTTGTAAGAAATCTGTAGACCTACATAACTCCTTCAGCACGGCATCTAACCCATTGAAAAATAATCCTTTCGATAAAATTGTCAGTAGCACAAATTTCTATTGTCTAGAAACTCTGCAGGATAGTCCAAAGTCTGCCCGACAAGAGAAATAAAATAAAAAAAATTTGTGAATATAAATATATTAACACCATATTAAGTATCATTTTTGTGTTAACTGTTGAAAGTTGAAGTATCATGGAACAATGTGATATTGCGAAGCATAGCGATGAGATTATCAAATTATTTCTCAAAGCTCATAAAGAAATTTCAGATAGTACTAGCATAACTATCAGAGAAAGATGGATTGAACTATACAATACAAATTTAAGACTATTCAATAGAGCTGTTCGTGATGGTGAAAAGAATGTATCATCTTTGGGAAAACTCCAAACTAACATTGGACATTTGAGGCGATTCAGAAAATTGATATCTGTCGGTGGTGGTATCAAAAATAATGAAAGAAGAAATGAGAGAATCAGATGGAAAGATATTCAGTCAGCTTTCAATAAACGAATACGTTCAGCAGTTATCATGAATTTGAATCATATCGATGTTAGACAATTTTTAGGAGACTAATTTTTTTTATTCAAATCGAGAGTACAAAGGATGCTGAAAAAATTTCATTCCATGAAAATAAACACATGTTTTTTGTGGAGAATTCCTAAAAAACAATAAAAATAATGGAATCATATTCGATTACAAATATCTAAACACTAAGAATTCCATTATTGATGCTGAAGTGGATTTGGAGCAATGGTATGAAGAAAATGTAACGGATGTCATTTTGAATAAATTGGATGCGTTTCAAGAGCGAGACAGTGGATGGACTCTGCATACAATAATCAATTTGGAAGTTAATTTCAATAAGGTAGAAATAGGATATGGAGGTTCTTCTTATATCGAACTTCCTGACCAAATTATTCGCAAGCATGCTTGTATCAACATTAAAAATTCAGATGAAGCTTGCTTCGCTTGGGCAGTGACGTCTTGTTTATATCCTGCAGATAAACATTCTGATAGAACTCATTCGTATCCTCATAACAATGAGGTTTTGGATATGACTGGAATTGACATGCCAATGAGACTGAATCAGATTATTAAATTCGAAAATCTGAACAATCTATCAATCAATGTATTCATTCTAGAAACCGATCGATCTGGAAATTTCTCCACTGTTTCTGTGAGAATCCCTAAGAATTGAATTCTAAATAGGCATGTCGATCTTCTGATGATTCAAAAAGAATATTTTAATGATGAAAATACAGATGGTGACATGGAAATGTCATTGCTTGATCATATCAACGGAAATGAGGATTCTGTTGAGTATCATTTTTGCTGGATAAAGAACCTTTCACGATTAGTTTCTTACCAAATTGGGAAAAGGAATGGTAAAAAAATCATTTGCGATACATGTTTGAATTACTTCAAGAACCAAGAAAAACTAGATGCTCATAATATTTATTGTTCAAAAATTGATAAATCTAAAATAGATTTCCCAGAGGAAAAATTCTTTAAGTTCAGGAATTTCTGTCACGAAGAAAAAGTTCCTTTTGTCGTTTACAGTGATTTTGAATCACTGCTCATTCCACTACAAGATGAGCAATGTAGAAAAAGAATTATAAAATTATCTCGGTGTCAGAAACATGAAACATTCAGTGTAGGGTATTATGTAAAGTGTACTCTTGATGACAGTTTATCATTCTATAAAATTTACCGAGGTACCGACTGCATTGAGTGGTTTGTGAAAGAGTTAGATGACTCAGCACTCTTCATTGAGGCAAAGATGCGTATGAACTTACCGATGAGCAAAGATGCTGGGAAAATTTTGAATAAAACTACATGTCACATTTGTGAAAAAACATTTATCGAATCTGATATCATCGTTCGCGATCATGACCACTATACAGGAAGATTCCGCGGATTCAGTCATTCGAAATGTAACCTCAAATACACATATTCCCATACCGTTCCCATTTTCTTTCACAACCTATCCTGATATGATAGCCATTTCATTATAAAAGATTTGGCAAAACACTCTCGGGTTACTCTACATTCAATGAATAAGGGAAAAAAAATCAGTTTCACCCAACATAATTTTAGATCTAACATACAATTCAGATTTGTCGATTCATATCGTTTCATGGCATTCAAATTGGATCAATTGGTATCGTTTCTGGAAAAAACACAATTCATCAACCTCAGAAAAGAATTCAGTGATCTAGAAGAAGAGAAGTTCGATTTGCTTTGTAAAAAAGGCAATTGTGTTTTGATTATTTAGATAATTTCCACTTGCCTCAGACGACCACTTAGCAGAACACTACTTGATAACACTAACTTGCTGAACAGAATGAACTACGTGCGATCATAGACAAACACTTTCACCTCTTGAAATCACGATTTGAAATAATTACGTAAATATCAATGCGATCATGGAGCTAGGTGTGGAGCACCTGTTATTGAATAACGTGATTGATTCTTTACGGACTTGATTATCGTAATGGCAGTCAACATTGAATTTATCTCATTGCAATGAGGTGTAACAAGCACAAACACCCACGGAGGGGATTCTAACTCAAATAATATCAATCAAAAACTCACCCAATTCACTCCAATTTCCTTAGGCACATGATCGCATTGATATTCACGTAATAATTCCAAATCGTGATTTCATGAGGTGAAAGTGTGTGTCTATGATCGCACGTAGTTCATTCTGTTCAGCAAGTTAGTGTTAGTGTTCTGCTAAGTGGTCGTCTGAGGCAAGTGGATAAAATGGGGTGAGTTCGACTTTATTTGTATTTTTGTGATTACTACTCAAAATTGGGTATTGTGAATACCATTTCACCAATAGGGCGTCTGAAAAAATTAAACAAAAAGGGTCGTGAAAGGCTTACGAGATACAGGGTGGTTGTAGATGATTTTCATTGCTAGATAACCGTTCAACAAAAATTTGTGATATCCTGGTGAAGTAGCTGATTGAATTATTATTTAGTGGATCTGACTCTTACCGGGATGTGTGATTTTCTTCATGAAAAAACATTGGTGTTTATTAACTGTAAAAATTCGAGGAATTATTCCTTGGAATATCTTTGAAAATCCGTTCAGGAGAGAAAGAATATTTTATTACCAAATAACTCGTAACTGTTGAACATTACTAGCTAGGGGTAATAATTATCATAGGTACACGGTGAACACAGTGCGGTACTTTCATTCAGCAGTTTCCAAATTATCAAAAATAGTTTTCTCGATAATGTTGTCCACTCTCGGAACGAAAAGGGTATTCAAAATGAGGTATTAGTAAAAGAAACAACCCTTTTGCCGGATATTCAATCAATAATCTGTATACCGTGCTGCCCTATATCAGACGATGAAAAATAACCCTCTGAATTTTTGTCGCATGTTTAATCAACACTGTGTATACCGTGGAAGAAATGTGTTTTTAAGGGTGCTGAGGGTCATATAGTGAAGATTATCTCAACTATAGGCTGTAACATATTGAATGGTAGCTTTCAACACCAATGCTACAAAAAATAACTTTTGGAGGGTCTCAAGGGTTAATAGTAAATATTATGCCAACTATAGCTTGTTATATATTAATTGAGAGGTATCTGCTTGAATTTCACGGAAATTAATTTTTGAAGGGTATCAAGGGACCTATAGTGAATATTATGCCAACTATAGGTTGTTACCTATCAAATGAAAGGTCTCCACTTGAATTTCACGAAAATCAATTTTTGAAGGGCCTCAAGGACCATATAGTGAATATTATGCCAACTATAGGTTGTTGTATATCAAATGAAAGATCTCTGCTCGAATTTCACGAAAATTGATTCTTGAAGGGTCCCCAAGGGCCATATAGTGAATATTATGCCAACTATAGGTTGTTGTATATCAAATGAAAGGTCTCTGCTCTAATTTTACGTAAATAAATTTTTGAAGGGTCCCCAAGGGCCATATAGTGAATATTATGCCCACTATAGGTTGTTACCTATCAAATAAAAGGTCTCTGCTTGAATTTTACGAAAATCAATTCTTGAAGGGCCTCAAAGGCCATATAGTGAATATTATGCCAACTATAGGTTGTTACCTATCAAATGAAAGGTCTCTGCTTGAATTTCACGAAAATTAATTCTTGAAGGATCTCCAAGGGCCATATAGTGAATAATATGCCAACTATAGGTTGTTACCTATCAAATGAAAGGTCTCTGCTTGAATTTTACGAAATTCAATTTTTGAAGGATCCCCAAGGGTCATATAGTGAATATTATGCCAACTATAGGTAGTTGTATATCGAATGAAAGGTCTCTGCTTGAATTTTACGAAAATTTATTTTTGAAGGGTCCCCAAGGGCCATATAGTGAATATTATGCCAACTATAGGTTGTTACCTATCGAATGGAAAGTATCTGCTTGAATTTCACGAAAATTAATTCTTGAAGGGTCCCCAAGGGTCATATAGTGAATATTATGCCAACTATAGGTTGTTGTATATTTAATGAAAGGTCTCTGCTTGAATTTTACGAAAATTAATTTTCGAAGTGTCCCCAAGGCCCATATAGCGAATGTTATGCCAACTATAGGTTGTTACCTATCAAATCAAAGGTCTCTGCTTGAATTTCACGAAAATCAATTTTTGAAGGGCCTCAAGGGCCATATAGTGAATATTATGCCAACTATGGGTTGTTGTATATCAAATGGAAGGTATCTGCTTGAATTTCACGGAAATTGATTTTTGAAGGGTCCCCAAGGGCCATATAGTGAATATTATGCCAACTATAGGTTGTTGTATATCAAATAAAAGGTCTCTGCTTGAATCTTACCTTATGACACGCCATTTTGAAGATTTCGCTTTGGACTCTTCGAAAATTAACTTTTGAAGGACCTAAGGGCCAAATAGTGAAGATTATCTTAACTATATGTTATCGCACACCATTTTGAAGATTTCGCTTCAAAATTTTTGAAAATCAACTTTTGAAGGAACAAGAGGGCCTAATAGTGAAGATTAGCTCAACTATCATATGTTATGGCACACCATTTTGAAGATTCCGCTTTCAACTTTTCGAAAATCAACTTTCGAAGGACCAAAGGGGCCAAATAGTGGGGATTTATAGGTATCACATGAAAGGTCTCGCTAGTCACGAATTTATTTCAATTCTAATACAGAAAGTGTGTGTTTTTTTCCATAATATAAGTAGAGGAAAGTACCTTCTATCGCTATTGTAAATAACAGATTCTTCAATATAATACTGCTTATCTCAATGTAGAAATCTGGTGATATAGATTCTTCACAATTATGAAGATTCTGTCACTTTCTTGAGTCTCCCACACTTTGATCTTGAAAAATGATTCTCAATTTATATACACTCGCATTTTCTGGTACGTCTACCATCGAAGTGAATAGATGTCCATTGTTCAATATTGTTGGTGACATTTCAGTTTATTCTGAAGGCCAGCTATCATTTTTCATACCATTTTTATCGAAGCGAATGAAATAATTTTTGCCATTATATGGCTGATTTATATACATTATATCATGTATAATGGTGAGGAGAACCAGAAAATTACAATTCAACACTGTCATTGCTAATGAAGTACTGAGATATTTTCTCAAAGATTATATTGATGTACTCGGTAAATGAAACAATTTTGTTCATTCAAAAAACATTCATTCATAAATAGATTATGATTTGAGGTTATTCAGTTGTACTACGATCGTTTCACTAAAGCCTGTCCTTGGATCGGTTCGTTGTGCTGTCGGGATGAGGTGTTTGTCAACATGAAGATTTTTTATTCCTGTTGTACATTCGTAAATTTGGATTTGTTCTTCAAGAATTTTTGATTTCTGAATATATTCGTTGATCAAATCGGTTGAATCTATAGTAACACCATTTAGTTCGGAATGTCGAAATGATATCAACAATTAAAGGTTACCTGTCATACAACACAAATTGAAGTATCGAGTTGCAAAACGCAGGTTGGTTTCCCAAATTGAATTTAAAGCTCAAAGATGAGAAGATACTAGTAGATGGTGAAGGCAACTTCAGCGTTTGCATACCTCTGTCTTTCATTATGGGAATCTTCGAAGACTATCAGAAGGTCATCGTGAATATGAAACAAGAATTAGAAATAATTCGTAATAACGATGATACAGACTCAGTGTACAGTTCTGATGAAAAGGAAACCTCAAAAATACAGATAGATAAATTATTCTGGAGGGTACCACACGTCTTGGTAAATATTCCACAGCAGCTCATATATACCAAAATGGTTCAGAAAAACCAGGAAATACTCATGCCATTCCGTAGCTGGAAACTCATCGAATTCCCGAAATTATTAACTACTACCAGACACACATGGCAAGTGAAAACCACAAATCAATTGGAAACTCCACGCCATGTCATTGTTGTATTCCAAACTGACAAGCGGGGAAAAGTGGAAACTGACATGAGCAAATTTGATCATTGTAACTTGACAAATGTTCGAGTCTTCCTGAATAGTGATCGATACCCATACAATGACTTATATTTGAGTTTCAATGACAACAAAACTTCACAGCTATACTCGATGTTTACAAATTTCAGACCATCTCATCACGGATCTGGAAAAGAGCCAATATTTTCACCGAGAGAATTTGCTGAAATCATACCAATGTCACACATAGACTGTTCACACCAAGAAGAGTCCACTCAAAGTGGGTCTGTTGTGATGAGAATAGAGTTTGAAACATCTGAAGCAGTACCAGATAATATAACAGCATATTGTCTCATATTGCATGATAAGTTGTTCAATTATAGTCCTCTCACCAAAATTGTCAAATAGTTGTGAAAAACCCCCACTACGGAAATGATTATTCAAGAGAAACCACTTTGCTGGGATGTCAGTTATTACTTGAACATTGCAAGATGAAGCTGTTGAGTATCGATATTCAAGGGTATCAGATATCCAACGAATTCTACCCCAAGGAAATATCAATTTCGAATGGCTTTCAATTGAGTCACTACTTATTCAAACCAGCTATTCCCTTTGGTGCACTCCAGGAAGCGGATAAGAAACAATTGAGGTGGTTGGAACGTAACCACCATGGACTCAAATACAGCTCAGGGTTCATAGATCACGAGAAAATGTATGAAATATTGCAAGATCATCTCAGAGATGTCGACTTTGTACACGTGAGAGGACACCAAAAGTTTCAATTCCTCACTTCATTGTGTTTACCAACTAGTAGACCCAAAATTATCAACATCGAGAATTTAGATACATTCATGCACACAGTGACTTTTAAGGCCGAAATTCCTCTATGTATGCATCACGAGAACAATGATTCGCACATGTGCAGTTTCAGAAACTGTAAAGACTTGCACAATTGGATAAATAATCTTTTACTACAATAAAATTCTCATTTGTATATTGCTAGTCAATATGATAACCGATTTGATCAACGAATATATTCAGAAATTAAAAATTCCTAAAGAACAAATCCAAATTTACGAATGTACAACAGGAATAAAAAATCTTCATGTTGACAAACACCTCATCCCGACAGCACAACGAACCGATCCAAGGACAGGCTTTAGTGAAACGATCGTAGTACAACTGAATAACCTCAAATCATAATCTATTTATGAATAAATGTTTTTTGAATGAACAAAATTGTTTTATTCACCGAGTACATCAATATAATCTTTGAGAAAATATCTCAGTACTTCATTAGCAATGGCAGTGTTGAATTGTAATTTCCTGGTTCTCCAAACCATTATACATGATATAATGTATATAAATCAGCCATATAATGGCAAAAATTATTTCATTCGCTTCGATAAAAATGGTATGAAAAATGATAGCTGGCCTTCAGAATTAACTGAAATGTCACCAACAATATTGAACAATGGACATCTATTCACTTCGATGGTAGACGTACCAGAAAATGCGAGTGTATATAAATTGAGAATCATTTTTCAAGATCAAAGTGTGGGAGACTCAAGAAAGTGACAGAATCTTCATAATTGTGAAGAATCTATATCACCAGATTTCTACATTGAGATAAGCAGTATTATATTGAAGAATCTGTTATTTACAATAGCGATAAAAGGTACTTTCCTCTACTTATATTATGGAAAAAAACACACACTTTCTGTATTAGAATTGAAATAAATTCGTGACTAGCGAGACCTTTCATGTGATACCTATAAATCCCCACTATTTGCCCCTTTGGTCCTTCGAAAGTTGATTTTCGAAAAGTTGAAAGCGGAATCTTCAAAATGGTGTGCCATAACATATGATAGTTGAGCTTATCTTCACTATTAGGCCCTCTTGTTCCTTCAAAAGTTGATTTTCGAAAATTTTAAAGCGAAATCTTCAAAATGGTGTGCGATAACATATAGTTGAGCTAATCTTCACTATTTGGCCCTTAGGTCCTTCAAAAGTTAATTTTCGAAGAGTCCGAAGCGAAATCTTCAAAATGGCGTGTCATAAGGTAAGATTCAGGCAGAGACCTTTTATTTGATATACAACAACCTATAGTTGGCATAATATTCAATATATGGCCATTGGGGACCCTTCAAAAATCAATTTCCGTGAAATTCAATCAGAGACCTTCCATTTGATATACAACAACCCATAGTTGGCATAATATTCACTATATGGCCCTTGAGGCCCTTCAAAAATTGATTTTCGTGAAATTCAAGCAGAGACCTTTGATTTGATAGGTAACAACCTATAGTTGGCATAACATTCGCTATATGGGCCTTGGGGACCCTTCAAAAATTAATTTTCGTAAAATTCAAGCAGAGACCTTTCATTCAATATACAACAACCTATAATTGGCATAATATTCACTATATGACCCTTGGGGACCCTTCAAGAATTAATTTTCGTGAAATTCAAGCAGATACTTTTCATTTGATAGGTAACAACCTATAGTTGGCATAATATTCACTATATGGCCCTTGGGGACCCTTCAAAAATTAATTTTCGTAAAATTCAAGCAGAGACCTTTCATTCGATATACAACTACCTATAGTTGGCATAATATTGACTATATGACCCTTGAGGATCCTTCAAAAATTGAATTTCGTAAAATTCAAGCAGAGTCCTTTCATTTGATAGGTAACAACCTATAGTTGGCATATTATTCACTATATGGCCCTTGGAGATCCTTCAAGAATTAATTTTCGTGAAATTCAAGCAGAGACCTTTCATTTGATAGGTAACAACCTATAGTTGGCATAATATTCACTATATGGCCTTTGAGGCCCTTCAAGAATTGATTTTCGTGAAATTCAAGCAGAGACCTTTTATTTGATAGGTAACAACCTATAGTGGGCATAATATTCACTATATGGCCCTTGGGGACCCTTCAAAAATTTATTTTCGTAAAATTAGAGCAGAGACCTTTCATTTGATATACAACAACCTATAGTTGGCATAATATTCACTATATGGCCCTTGGGGACCCTTCAAGAATCAATTTTCGTGAAATTCGAGCAGAGACCTTTCATTTGATATACAACAACCTAAAGTTGGCATAATATTCACTATATGGTCCTTGAGGCCCTTCAAAAATTGATTTCCGTGAAATTCAGGTGGAGACCTTTCATTCGATAGGTAACAACCTATAGTTGGCATAATATTCATAATAGGTCCCTTGATTCCCTTCAAAAATTAATTTTCGTGAAATTCAAGCAGATACCTCTCAATTAGTATATAACAAGCTATAGTTGGCATAATATTCACTATTAACCCTTGAGACCCTCCAAAAGTTATTTTTTGTAGCATTGGTGTTGAAAGCTACCATTCAATATGTTACAGCCTATAGTTGAGATAATCTTCACTATATGACCCTCAGCACCCTTAAAAACACATTTCTTCCACGGTATACACAGTGTTGATTAAACATGCGACAAAAATTCAGAGGGTTATTTTTCATCGTCTGATATAGGTCAGCACGGTATACAGATTATTGATTGAATATGCGGCAAAAGGGTTGTTTCTTTCACTAATACCCCATTTTGAATACCCTTTTCGTTCCGAGAGTGGACAACATTATCGAGAAAACTATTTTTGATAATTTGGAAACTGCTGAATGAAAGTACCACACTGTGTTCACCGTGTACCTATGATAATTATTACCCCTAGCTAGTAATGTTTAACAGTTACGAGTTATTTGGTAATAAAATATTCTTTCTCTCCTGAACGGATTTTCAAAGATATTCCAAGGAATAATTCCTCGAATTTTTACAGTTAATTATCACCAATGTTTTTTCATGAAGAAAATCACACATCCCGGTAAGAGTCAGATCCACTAAATAATAATTCAATCAGCTACTTCACCAGGATATCAAAATTTTTTGTTGAACGGTTATCTAGCAATGAAAATCATCTACAACCACCCTGTATCTCGTAAGCCTTTTACGACCCTTTTTGTTGAATTTTTTCAGACGCCCTATTGGTGAAATGGTATTCACAATACCCAATTTTGAGTAGTAATCACAAAAATACAAATAAAGTCGAATTCACCCCATTTTATCCACTTGCCTCAGACGACCACTTAGCAGAACACTACTTGATAACACTAACTTGCTGAACAGAATGAACTACGTGCGATCATAGACACACACTTTCACCTCATGAAATCACGATTTGGAATTATTACGTGAATATCAATGCGATCATGTGCCTAAGGAAATTGGAGTGAATTGGGTGAGTTTTTGATTGATATTATTTGAGTTAGAATCCCCTCCGTGGGTGTTTGTGCTTGTTACACCTTATTGCAATGAGATAAATTCAATGTTGACTGCCATTACGATAATCAAGTCCGTAAAGAATCAATCACGTTATTCAATAACAAGTGCTCCACACCTAGCTCCATGATCGCATTGATATTTACGTAATTATTTCAAATCGTGATTTCAAGAGGTGAAAGTGTTTGTTTATGATCGCACGTAGTTCATTCTGTTCAGCAAGTTAGTGTTATCAAGTAGTGTTCTGCTAAATGGTCGTCTGAGGCAAGTGGAAATTATCTAAAAAATCATAACACAATTGCCTTTTTCACAAAGCAAATCAAACTTCTCTTCTTCTAGATCACTGAATTCTTTTCTGAGGTTGATGAATTGTGTTTTTTCCAGAAACGATACCAATTGATCCAATTTGAATGCCATGAAACGATATGAATCGACAAATCTGAATTGTATGTTAGATCTAAAATTATGTTGGGTGAAACTGATATATTTTTCCTTATTTATTGGATGTAGAGTAACCCGAGAGTGTTTTGCCAAATCTTTTATAATGAAATGGCTATCATATCAGGATAGGTTGTGAAAGAAAATGGGAAGGTATGGAAATGTGTGTATCTGAGGTTACATTTCGAATGACTGAATCCGCGGAATCTTCCTGTATAGTGGTCATGATCGCGAACGATATCAGATTCGATAAATGTTTTTTCACAAATGTGACATGTAGTTTTATTCAAAATTTTCCCAGCATCTTTGCTCATCGGCAAGTTCATACGCATCTTTGCCTCAATGAAGAGTGCTGAGTCATCTAACTTTTTCACAAACCACTCAATGCAGTCGGTACCTCGGTAAATTTTATAGAATGATAAACTGTCATCAAGAGTACACTTTACATAATACCCTACACTAAATGTTTCATGTTTCTGATACCGAGATGTTTTTATAATTTTTTTTCTACATTGCTCATCTTGTAGTGGAATGAGCAGTGATTCAAAATCACTGTAAACGACAAAAGGAACTTTTTCTTCGTGACAGAAATTTTTGAACTTAAAGAATTTTTCCTCTGGGAAATCTATTTTAGATTTATCAATTTTTGAACAATAAATATTATGAGCATCTAGTTTTTCTTGGTTCTTGAAGTAATTCAAACATGTATCGCAAATGATTTTTTTACCATTCCTTTTCCCAATTTGGTAAGAATCTAATCGTGAAAGGTTCTTTAACCAACAAAAATGATACTCAACAGAATCCTCATTTCCGTTGATATGATCAAGCAATGACATTTCCATGTCACCATCTGTATTTTCATCATTAAAATATTCTTTTTGAATCATCAGAAGATCGACATGCCTATTCAGAATTTAATTCTTAGGGATTCTCACAGTAACAGTAGAGAAATTTCCAGATCGATCGGTTTCTAGAATGAATACATTGATTGATAGATTGTTCAGATTTTCGAATTTAATAATCTGATTCAGTCTCATTGGCATGTCAATTCCAGTCACATCCAAAACCTCATTGTTATGAGGATACGAATGAGTTCTATCAGAATGTTTATCTGCAGGATATAAACAAAACGTCACTGCCCAAGCGAAGCAAGCTTCATCTGAATTTTTAATGTTGATACAAGCATGCTTGCGAATAATTTGGTCAGGAAGTTTGATATAAGAAGAACCTCCATATCCTATTTCTACCTTATTGAAATTAACTTCCAAATTAATCATTGTATGCAGAGTCCATCCACTGTCTCGCTCTTGAAACGCATCCAATTTATTCAAAATGACATCCGTTACATTTTCTTCATACCATTGCTCCAAATCCACTTCAGCATCAATAATGGAATTCTTAGTGTTTAGATATTTGTAATCGAATATGATTTCATTATTTTTATTGTTTTTTAGGAATTCTCCACAAAAAACAAGTGTTTATTTTCATGGAATGAAATTTTTTCAGCATCCTTTGTACTCTCGATTTGAATAAAAAAAATTAGTCTCCTAAAAATTGTCTAACATCGATATGATTCAAATTCATGATAACTGCTGAACGTATTCGTTTATTGAAAGCTGACTGAATATCTTCCCATCTGATTCTCTCATTTCTTCTTTCATTATTGTTGATACCACCACCGACAGATATCAATTTTCTGAATCGCCTCAAATCTCCAATGTTAGTTTGGAGTTTTCCCAAAGATGATACATTCTTTTCACCATCACGAACAGCTCTATTGAATAGTCTCAGATTTGTATTGTATAGTTTGCAGCCCTACTTTTATGAAAAATAGGTGCATTTGCGAACGGCAGCTCTTCGTCAGTAGGCACTATGGGTTCGAGTCATCAAAATGAGTTGAAATAGCAAAAATTCAGTTATCTAGCAATCATAAGGTTAAACAAAAAAGATGGGGCGCCACTGCAACTTTTAATTCAGAAGAAAAGTTACCTGGAAAGTTGAGCAACCAGATAATGAATAATATTAGTTGTTATCCCAGACTGAAAGACCTAAATTTACCTTATAGAGATGTTGTGAGTTGGAGTGTCATGTCAATAAACAAATAAAACAGTCATATACAATACCCAAAACATTCAATTATGATGATAGGACTCATATATCACATCACAGGTTTTGACAAATATGCATAATCAAAAAATATTAGATACTCATTTCCTGTTGAGAAACTACACTGTTGTTGCCTGCTATTATGTGGATGAAAATATATATAAATCAACCTTATATTGTACTTGAAAATTCGAAAGCTCCTGTAAGGACGTTTTATAGTCATAGCAGATTTTAAAGAAATATGGAATATTGAATAATTCTACCAGCGCATAGTATACTATGTGGAGGGGAAGTATGTACCTTTCATGTGTGATTTTATCAATTTATGACCTGGCTATGATTTAAAAATGGTCCATTATACACACTAGCAATGGGCAATATGAGTGAATAAAAATGAAAAATAAAAATATATTTTCATGTCAAAAAACCTGTATGGTGTGTCCTACACCAGTTATCCAGAGTAGCCTTCAGTGCTATCAAATGGAGCTGCTGAGATGAAGGTTGGCGGAGAGCGGGGTGCTGACTTCACATCCCTGGATGTCAGATGACATTGACAGAGTTGTCGTATTTCCACCTTGAAAATCCATCATATCAGGAACAAACAGGGGACGATATCCAGATTCCAGACTACTATATAGCCACCAAAGGCCTTGTAGAATTAACAGATCCTGGTCGAGCAATGACTCCTGGGAAGAATAGTGCTCCTGGTAGGATAACTCCCGTTGTAGAACTTCCGGTAGAAAAACTCCCGGTAGAAAACTCCCGGTGAAAAAACCCTTAAATATGCCATGAAAATGAGGTTCTGAATTTCTGGACTGCAGAGAGAAAAAACGTAATAATGCGAGACTCACCTTCTATGAAGGGTTAGGGATTGAAATGACGATGAAGGTAGGCACGTGACTGCCTGGGTGATGAACCATGAAGATCCTGCCTCTTAAACCAAAACCAGAAGAAATCTGTAGAGTCCAGCAGTCCTTGTAGATCAGCAGCAAATCCAGGATATCCTGATGTGATCCAAAACGCCAGGCGGTACAGGACTTCAGAAGCCGGTTCACACCACAAAAATGGCACTTGACCACCACGAAGAATTTTCTGAAGTGAGCTCTTGTCTCACGACCAGAAACGAAATCCCTTCTCCAAATTTCCAGAAACTTCGAGAACAACTGAACAGTTTCCGCTTTTCAAATTGGCGGAAAATTTGAATATCCAAAATAAAAAACGTTATCGCTACTCCCTCCAGAGACTTGAATCTTCCCAGATGACTATCTGAACCAATCAGAATCGATGACTAAAATGACGTCACACCTTTCTTCACGATTACTCGGCTTGTTGGTTCGACGATGATGATCTAAGGATATATCAATCCGAATCGGCGTTTGGCGCATGACAAGTTTGACACTGTTGACATGGTGTCATGACCGACAGCTAATTGACGTAAAGCGAAATAACAGATGATCAACAAAAACAAAACATCGACCTGAATTTATCAAATGCATCAATCAAGAAAATAATGCCAAACGAAGTTAATTGATTCACCATGGTCGATTCCTAGTGAAACCATCCGCATCAGCGTTCCTGGAAAATCCAATACCTATTGTCCTACTGTGATGAAGTTTCAAGTGGAAATAGCAGTGTGAAAAGTGAGTATGACAATGTCTCTGAAATGGTATTTCATATCACTTTATATTATTTATCTCTTTCAGATAAGTTCCTGTAAAAACCATCTGAATCATCTTCTACTTGGATCACAACCAAGCAGATATAGCAAGAGATATCAATGTATTTATAGAAATTGTATTTTTATTATATGTACAGTGTGAAATCTCAGGTGTGTATCCACATATCAGGTTTGAGAATAATTAAATAATATGAAGCAGATTGAGTTCAATTTATGTTATTGAATGTGTTAACCATGTTATTGTGACAAAATATCCTGTCAGATGTGCTCAACATTACAGAATATTATAGAATCAGACAAAATATACAGTAGTGAAAATTAACATGCTACATCACCTCTCTCCCAAGAAAAAATTTGAATCTGGAGTGATTTAAATTTTCAAAAAATTACAATATCAACAATGGATACAGAGGGATAAGTACTTCAGATCACCGAGACGAATATCAGTATCCAAATATTGAAATTGCATTTAGAATCATTCAGTGAGATGTCAACTCCTAAACGAACGAAGGCAACTCACTAAAAAATCCCGAGGTGGAAACAAAAAAGAAAGTTTGAAATTTTAAATTTTGATTCAACCAGCTGTCCACCGTTCAACTGGAGTGACATACGGCCACCAACCTTAAACAGGCCAAACCTGAAACAAAAAGATTAAACAAGAAACGTTCAGGAGTATTCCCATTCACGTAGAATTAGGTCGTCCCTAGAGACTACTCAAGTGCAGAAGCAAAAGAGCGGTACTTTCGAGAAATATGCCCATTGAACCCGCCTAAACAAAAATTCAACAAGACATATATCTCGTCAGCCCAACCTGTCATGAGACAACTATGACGACCCACATCACGTTGTTGTCCACGACCCCTACGCTTTTAAGGTCCCTACAGACAAAAAATAGCTCTTGGCTTTTCAAAATTTACTCAAAAATACTGTGGGAAATGTAAGTATCAAAAATTGAATAATATCCCACAGCAAATGTGAAGTATCAGCATCAAAAGTGCTGATCACTTCCAAAACTTTGAGGTGGAGCAGTGCATGGACCATCACAGGTTATGACTGTCCACATAACCAGTGGCAAAAATAAAAAAAACAGCGATGTTACTGCCGTGATAGAATCACTAGCTGGGAACATGTCCAAGTCCAGGTAGCTTTAGGAACAATTCCAGGGATAACCAGCTTTTAGCCTGACCGAAAAAGAAATGGAACAGTATTTGGACCATCACTGGTTATGTCTGTCCACATAACGCAGTGGAAATAACTAACAGCGGTGTTACTGTCGTGATAACACTAGTTGGGAATATGTCCAAGTTCAGGTAGCTTTAGGAATAATCCAGGAATAACCAACCTTTACCCCAAAAAAATATGACCTTAAAGATCAAATGCATACCTCTATTCAGGGATTAACTTGGGGTAGTAGCTATGCGTACTAAACATCCTAAGGGAGGTCACAATCGGGAAGTCTAAGTCGGTAAAATTCATAATCGAGTAAATTTACAAAATCGGGAAAGTCTATCCAAAATTATCCGGAACAGAGATATTTACATAATATTTACATAACTAACTCTAAATACTGTACAAAAAGAAAAATCTCATTACTCGTCAGCAATGAGAAAAATTGAAAACTGTTGCAATCTGACAGTTTCAATTCAGGGGCTAAATTTGCAAATTTCAAAAATTTGAAATACTAAATACAAAATACTGAATGTCACAATGTAGAACATTCCAAGGGTATTTTTGTGAACTTTCACATTCACGGTAGCTACCAAAAAGTTCCTAAAAACTTCCAAAAAAGTTCAAAAATTTTCAAAAAATTTTCAAAAAATTTCGAAAATATATCTTAAAAAAAATCTCAAAAAACTAACCGACAGAAATATCCGAGTTAGACCCAAAATAAGGTTTCAAATCCTTAATATGCCAGTCTCCTGCTGGACTACCATTCTCATATTCCAGAGAATAAACTAAACGTGAAACCTTCCTTTTAACTACACACAAAACATATTTGGGTGCTAGTTTTGAACTAAACTTTACTGCAGCTACTGAAAGTACGTTGTTTCGACGCCAAACTTCATCTCCAATATTGAAAAAAAAATCTTTCTTTCTCAAATTGTATGCTCGTGAATTCCGTTGGTAAGCCTGATGCAATTTATTCTTCACTTCTTTAAAAATTGTATCTAAAATATAAATATTTTCTACTAACTCAGATTTACTTTGGGGATTTAACTCTATCCCTACTGTATCAGATATATCACTATAATAGTTACCTGAGTGAGGAATATTTCTAGCAAAATTCAAAAATGCTGGGGCATAATTATGCACTTCATGTACAGATGTATTAATAGCAAATTGAATCTTAGATAACTCTTTGTCCCAATCCTTATGTTCAACTATATAGCTACGTATTGCTTGCCCAACTGTCTTGTTATTACGTCCAACAAAGTTGCACTGCGCTGAATAGCGAGGCGTAAACCAAATTTTCACTTTATACGTATCTGTTAACTTTTTAAAGATTTTCCCTGCGAATTGGGTACCATTGTCCGCAATGATAATCTGAGGTACACCGTATACTAAAAACACTTGATTTTCTAGAAATTTAACTATGTTTGGTGCTGTCGCGTCTCTTAGGGGACATAGAATGGTATATTTCGAAAACCAGTCTCCAATTACGAGTAAATATGTAAATCCACGGGGTGATCGAGGAAATGGTCCCATAAGATCGACAGCTAGGACTTGAAAAGGAAAGTTTACCTGCTTTTCACAGCCTATTAAACCTAAACGTGATGTGTTAGTTAGCTTTTGTGATTGACAAACTTTACATTGACGAATGTATCTCAAAATATCAGGGCGCATCTTTGGCCAATAATAATTCTCCTGAATTCTACTAAAAGTTTTGTAAAAACCAAAATGTGAACATGTAGGTGGATCATGAGAGTTTCTAATAACATCATTCCTTTGGGACTTAGGAACAACGGTCTTCCATTGTTTTTCATTAGTTTGAATTATGCCCTTTGAGGGAATAAATTTGAAAAGCAAATTTCCTGAAACTTTCCATTGTGGAAACAGTTCCGGTTTCTCTAAAATTCTCCTCTTAAGTGAAGTGTACCATTTATCGGATATTTCGACCTTTATGTCTATCAACAAAATGTCTTGGTTATCATCAGGCAAATCACTAGGAGGAATTCTGGACAGAAAATCAGGTAAGACATTTGAAGATCCGGGCTTGTGTATTAGTTCAAAATTATGTTGTCTGAGCTTCACAGCCCACCTAGCAAGTCTTCCACAAGGATCCTTGAGATTGTTGATCCACAAAAGGCTACTGTGGTCAGTGATCACTTTGAATTTTGTGCCTTCTACATAAGGTCGAAATTTATCTATCAAAAATATCAAACTGAGAAGTTCTCTTTCCGTCACAGTATAATTACGTTCTGCACGAGATAAGGAACGAGAAGCATAAGCTATAACTCTTTCTTGTGAATCAATATTCTGAGTCAAAACACCTTCAATACCATAATCACTGGCATCACACTGTATTACAAAAGGTTGATCAAAGTCTGGTGAACTTAGTATAGGAGACGATATCAAAGCATTTTTAACACGGA
Organism: Phaedon cochleariae; assembly: GCA_918026855.4. Taxonomy (NCBI): domain Eukaryota; kingdom Metazoa; phylum Arthropoda; class Insecta; order Coleoptera; family Chrysomelidae; genus Phaedon; species Phaedon cochleariae. The sequence continues at coordinate 11,239,660 of OU896723.1, forward strand.
TGAAAGCATCTTCCGCCTCTGGAGACCAAGTTATTGGTTGCCCCTTCTTCTTCCCTTTAAGGAGGCCTGAGATAGGTGCTATCAAACTTGAGAAATTTGCGATGAATCTTCTATACCATGAACACATTCCGATAAAACGTTTGATTTCAGTGCTGGTAGTAGGGCGAGAATAATTGACCATGACTGCTACTTCAACAGTATCTGTGCGGAGTCCTTCTCTATCAATAACATAATCAAGATACTTGGGGGATGTTTTAAAAAATTCACATTTTTTAATGTTCACTGTTAAATTTGCATTTCCTAAAATATTCTTCACCTCAGCAAGAAGTGATACATTTTCATCAAAAGTTTTTGAAGTAATAATTATATCATCCAGATATGTGAAAATATGTGGTTCAAACTTAGGTCCAAATAGAGCGTCACAGAGCCTCTGCTGAGTCTGAGCACTATTACATAAGCCAAATGGCATGACTGTGAATTGAAAAGATCCTCTACCAGGCACACTGAATGAAGTTTTCTCACGTGACGACACATCCAAAGGGATCTGCCAAAAAGCTTTACGTAGATCAATACTTGAGATGTATTTTGCGTCTCTGAGCAAATTAAAAATTCTGTCAATGCGAGGTAGTGGATAGCTATCGTGCTTAGTTACTTCATTGAGTTTTCTCCCGTCAAAACAAAATCTGTACTCACCGGATGACTTTTTTACTAAAAGGACTGGACTATTATAGGGACTCTGAGATGGTTCAACCACCTTTGATTTCAGCATGTCATCAAGTTCTTTATTTAAAATTTTCAACATAAATGGTGACATAAGGTACTGCTTAACTCGAAATGGCTTTGAATCACCAGTGTCAATTGTCATTTTGATTTTATCTGTGAGACCAATACGACTTGCACTGCTAATTTCTTTGAAATGCTCTATAATTTGTTCTGCTTAAACACTCTCTGAAGGAGATAAATCTGACACATTCCAAATCCTATTTTTGAAGTCGATCTTGATCTTGAACTGATTGCAAAAATCGCTTCCAAAAATAATTGAGTGGGGCAGTGACGGCACTACTATAGTAGGAACAACCTGAACAATGTTATCTACACAAACTGGTAGATCAACAACACCCTTGACTTCCCGTTCAGTTCCATCAACTGTTGTCACATGTTTCAAAAAAGATTTATTCCATTTCAGATTAAGTTTTTTCAGTAAATCTACTGATTTTTGACCACAAACCGAAACATTGGCACCACTGTCTAAAAGACAAACTACTTTCTGATCAAAAATTTTTACAGAAATATATGGTCTGTTATCACGTGACTTCTGTACAAAAAGAGGTGCGACATTTGAATTTTTATGGAAAACATAATTTTTATAAAAATCTCTAACAGTATTTTTCCAATCATTCCATTCATTGATGTTGGAAAAATTTGATCTTGAATAAATTGGGTTGACTCTTTCAAATAGTGGAGGGAAACAAGAGTCGTAATACTTCACCTCCCTTACTAGTTTCCCTGACATTTTGTACATTCCTTTGAAGTTACATCTGCACAACCGCATTTAAAACGAAATTTCTTAATGACATTGTCAGTAGCTTTACAGTTCCTGAAGGTATGGTTTGGTTGTAAACACCTCCAACATAATACCGATGAACTTGATGAGTTTGCATTCGAACCTTTATTCGAACTAGTAACATTAACTTGTTTATTTGTACTGACATTTTTATTCGATTTCTTTATGTTGAAATTTCGCTTTCGAGGTTGAAAATTCCTCCGAAAATTCTGATCATTACGAGAAGTTTGAGAAAGGGTATCTGAAAAATGTGTCAACTCAGGATCAATCATACATTGAAAAGGTTTCTGATAGTGATGTGACTGTGAACCAGATGCCAAGCTAAGAATATCAGCTTCTTCAAGCTTTTTACAAAGTGTACTCAAGGTAGAAACACTATCAATATCACTAAGTGCAAGTCTTTTGAGGTATTCACCCTGTAGTCCCATTTTAATATATTTAACCTTTGTGAGCTCTGCGGCTCCACGCCTGAGTCTACTGAATAAAGTTTCCATACAAGCTATGAAAATTACTACAGGTTCATTTCTTCCTTCATCATCAAAGTCTGACATCAAAAAATCCTTTTTCAATTTTATGACCAAAGTTTCCCAACTATTAACTTGTGTTCTAATTTGTCTGAACCAAAATGTAGCCTTACCACTGAATAAGTCACTAGCAGATTCAAAAAGTTCAGCTTTACTAACATGCCTTGCCTGAGCTACTTCTTCTATGCGTTCAATAAATGAAAGGAGATTTTTTGGTTCACCATCAAATTGAATATTCAATTTATAGACAAGAACTGACTTATGAGAATTCACAATTGTATTACTAAAGGTGTTAGCAGTAGTAGAAGCACTAGCTTGTGGTGTAAAAATAGTGACATCATCATCCTGAACATTCTCATTTAATTCAGCATCAAATTGCAGGGCTGTAGCATAAGCTTCATTCTTAAAATTCGATACATCCCTATAATTTAAATCTTCCCGCTGTAACTTGATTCTGTTTATGCGAAAACTGATATGATTTATTCTGGAGGTTGCTCTTTTGTAAACAGAATCTGATGAAGGACCTTCAAAACCTTCAATAAGTGATTCAATAGAATCTAAAGTGGACTGAATTTCTACTCGCTCTGTATCAAAATTATAAGCTTCATCAACTAAAGTCATTACATTCATACCACTTTGTTTTTCTTTAAACAGAAGTCTTCCAAGAATTTTACGTTTTTCATCTTGATTCCGTTCCCAAATTACACCTCGAATTCTCAACTCATAATTCAGTTCAGCCTGCAGCAAGTGATTAGCTTTAAAATTTTGATCCATTTTGAATCAGTTCAAATTCAAATATCAAAACTATTGTTCCAACTTCTAAGAAATTATTTAAATGTTGCAACACTGTTGGTAGTATTGTCTGGAGCAAGAAGCAGTCAAACTGATTTGATTAAATATTAAATCACAAAACCGGATTCTCAAATATTATGAAACCTGATATGTGTATACTCACCATTCAGTTCATAAAAACCCATAAATTTTTTACCTACCAAAACAAAATGTGGTAAAAACAACTCTCCTGGCTCTCCGTCAAACTATCAGCTGTTTCCAAACCATAAACATTTTATTCATTCATCAACAAGACACTCACAACTGTTGATTACTAATAACCTGACTAAAAACTCGGGCCCCACGTTGGGCGCCATCTTTGCAGCCCTACTTTTATGAAAAATAGGTGCATTTGCGAACGGCAGCTCTTCGTCAGTAGGCACTATGGGTTCGAGTTATTAAAATGAGTTAAAATAGCAAAAATTCAGTTACCTAGCAATCATAAGGTTGAACAAAAAAGATGGGGCGCCACTGCAACTTTTAATTCAATAGAAAAGTTACCTGGAAAGTTGAGCAACCAGATAATGAATAATATTAGTTGTTATCCCAGACTGAAAGACCTAAATTTACCTTATAGAGATGTTGTGAGTTGGAGTGTCATGTCAATAAACAAATAAAACAGTCATATACAATACCCAAAACATTTAATTATGATGATAGGACTCATATATCACATCACAGGTTTTGACAAATATGCATAATCAAAAAATATTAGATACTCATTTCCTGTTAAGAAACTACACTGTTGTTGCCTGCTATTATGTGGATGAAAATATATATAAATCAAACTTATATTGTACTTGAAAATTCAAAAGCTCCTGTAAGGACGTTTTATAGTCATAGCAGATTTCAAAGAAATATGGAATATTGAATAATTCTACCAACGCATAGTATACTATGTGGAGGGGAAGTATGTACCTTTCATGTGTGATTTTATCAATTTATGACCTGGCTATGATTTGAAAATGGTCCATTATACACACTAGCAATGGGCAATATGAGTGAATAAAAATGAAAAATAAAAATATATTTTCATGTCAAAAAACCTGTATGGTGTGTCCTACACCAGTTATCCAGAGTAGCCTTCAGTGCTACCAAATGGAGCTGCTGAGGGGAAGGTTGGCGGAGAGCGGGGTGCTGACTTCACATCCCTGGATGTCAGATGACATTGACAGAGTTGTCGTATTTCCACCTTGAAAATCCATCATATCAGGAACAAACAGGGGACGATATCCAGATTTCAGACTACTATATAGCCACCAAAGGCCTTCTAGAATTAACAGATCCTGGTCGAGCAATGACTCCTGGGAAGAATAGTGCTCCTGGTAGGATAACTCCCGTTGTAGAACTTCCGGTAGAGAACTCCCGGTGAAAAAACCCTTAAATATGCCATGAAAATGAGGTTCTGAATTTCTGGACTGCAGAGAGAAAAAACGTAATAATGCGAGACTCACCTTCTATGAAGGGTTAGGGATTGAAATGACGATGAAGGTAGGCACGTGGCTGCCTGGGTAATGAACCATGAAGATCCTGCCTCTTAAACCAAAACCAGAAGAAATCTGTAGAGTCCAGCAGTCCTTGTAGATCAGCAGCAAATCCAGGATATCCTGATGTGATCCAAAGCGCCAGGCGGTACAGGACTTCAGGAGCCGGTTCACACCACAAAAATGGCACTTGACCACCACGAAGAATTTTCTGAAGTGAGCTCTTGTCTCACGACCAGAAAGGAAATCCCTTCTCCAAATTTCCAGAAACTTCGAGAACAACTTAACAGTTTCCGCTTTTCAAATTGGCGGAAAATTTGAATATCCAAAATAAAAGACGTTATCGCTACTCCCTCCAGAGACTTGATTCTTCCCAGATGACTATCTGAACCAATCAGAATCGATGACTAAAATGACGTCACACCTTTCTTCACGATTACTCGGCTTGTTGGTTCGACGATGATGATCTAAGGATATATCAATCCGAATCGGCGTTTGGCGCATGACAAGTTTGACATGGTGTCATGACCGACAGCTAATTGACGTAAAGCGAAATAACAGATGATCAACAGAAACAAAACATCAACCTGAATTTATCAAATGCATCAATCAAGAAAATAATGCCAAACGAAGTTAATTGATTCACCATGGTCGATTCCTAGTGAAACCATCCGCATCAGCGTTCCTGGAAAATCCAATACCTATTGTCCTACTGTGATGAAGTTCCAAGTGGAAATAGCAGTGTGGAAAGTGAGTATGACAATGTCTCTGAAATGGTATTTCATATCACTTTATATTATTTATCTCTTTCAGATAAGTTCCTGTAAAAACCATCTGAATCATCTTCTACTTGGATCACAACCAAGCAGATATAGCAAGAGATATCAATGTATTTATAGAAATTGTATTTTTATTATATGTACAGTGTGAAATCTCAGGTGTGTATCCACATATCAGGTTTGAGAATAATTAAATAATATGAAGCAGATTGAGTTCAATTTATGTTATTGAAAAATGTTAACCATGTTATTGTGACAAAATATCCTGTCAGATGTGCTCAACATTACAGAATATTATAGAATCAGACAAAATATACAGTAGTGAAAATTTACATGCTACAAGTTCAATCCATCTTTCTCTGATAGTTATGCTAGTACTATCTGAAATTTCTTCATGAGCTTTGAGAAATAATTTGATAATCTCATCGCTATGCTTCGCAATATCACATTGTTCCATGATACTTCAACTTTCAACAGTTAACACAAAAATGATACTTAATATGGTGTTAATATATTTATATTCACAAATTTTTTTTATTCTATTTTTCTTGTCGGGCAGACTTTGGACTATCCTGCAGAGTTTCTAGACAATACAAATTTGTGCTACTGACAATTTTATCGAAACGATTATTTTTCAATGGGTTAGATGCCGTGCTGAAGGAGTTATGTAGGTCCACAGATTTCTTACAAAAACTAAAATGTTTTTTACATTCGATGCACTACTGGGTGTTCATATTCACTGATTATTCAAAAACTCACATACAAGTCCTATTTATCTTTCACTAACTCGAATTGATAGGCAGCCTTTGCCTTACTAACGGCTTCCTGCCCTTTGAAAACCAATGAGTATTTCTTTGATGTGAATTCAGATTCCCTTCCTTCCACCAAGTCAGTGACTCTTTGCGGTAGGAAAACGGCGAAGTCTTCCAATTCTACGAGAACACACATTCCAAATCGTGTTAAGACCACTTTCGCTCCAATTATTGGTACCAGTGTATTCAGAGGTTAATCTGAAAGCTTCACGGTCTCCATTCGAATCAACGATGCTTCTTTGTTAATGGCTGTAAGATCCATCTAAAATTATAGTCCATTCTTGACTTTGAGAATTTCAATCAGGAATTGTTATCAGAAATTTGAAACTCAACAAATATCAAACTCACTTGTAGACAGGATGTTTCACAAAACTTTTTCACAATTCTATCTATCCTCCGCTATCTTTTTTATACCAATATCCCCACTAATACCTCCCCACTTTTACTTGCTTACCCAATCATGAATAATGGCAAAATAAGATCATCAGCTGAATTGACATCACTTGTTTACGAAGATCATGGGTAAAGATGATATCAGCTTTCGATGTACATGATGGCAAATGAAATACTTAGTTCATGGATTCTTTATTTTATTTTGAACACTTGCAATCAAACAATTTCAGATGACCAAACACCTGAAACATTCTTAAAATTGTAGGAATTTCTAAATTCACACGTTCTATATTCTTTACAATCTCGTTCGCACTTGAAACAATGAATATGAGCAAATGCATGAATATGTTTCTTATTACACAACAATGATGCTGAGTACTTTTTCTCCTTCGAAACTAAATCTGTACGGGAATAACAAGACGGGCACAAGTTGAAATGTTTTCCATTAACTGGATTGAACGAATGATAATACTCATTGCAGCTCGCATATTTAGTATGACACATATTCTCGTTGATGAAATTATCCAACGGATAATTCTTCTCAGGATTCTGGTAGGGTTCTCCACGTGAAGTAAAACTCAGCTCCATCTCAACATTTTTGCCACCATCGAACTCTTCATCATTTATAATTTCTCCATTACGTGAAATTGGGATCACGTAATAATATTAATCCACACAGTCATATGACTGACCTGACAAACTACTGATGGCAGTATCTTCAGATTCAGACATTATGATACGTAACTGAAGAGAATAACAACAGAACTGATGAAAAAATACATTTTTTCATGATTTTAATACATTTTTGGAAACCATTCCTGTCCACCCTATAATCGAAATTTTCACCAGTAGATTGTGCATAGTGTCATGGTTTCATCGATGAGATCATTAGGACTCGATAAGAAAACCTATTGTTGTTGTTGCGATGAGATCATTGAGGCGTGGAAACGACGAATATTTTGTTATTGTTGTCTGCATAGTGGCCATGGTATTATGTTAATCGATGATCGAGCGTTATAAACAAACACACCTGGCAAATTATCATTGAATTAATCACAACATACTGATGAGATCATGGCATAGGAAACGTGAACAGGGTGATTTCTGGATCAAAGACTGGCAACGAAAAATGTTACCAAAATTTAGGAACCAGGCACCCTAGATACATTCCTAGTTATGCATGACGTCGGGGTTCTTCAGTTCACACACCAGGAGCTCTGCAACGTCTATCGCTTGACTTGGAGGAACTCGATGACCGTTTGAGCCAGATTGAGCAAAGAGCGCTCTGGGTCCAGAACTCTCCTGAATATTCTACTGATAATTTTTTCTCAGGTGAGCATTCATTTTCTTTCATCGAATTGTGAGTTCATTTGAATTTTCTTTCTCAGAGAAATGAATGATGCAACCTGAGGAGGCTCCCTACTCTTTATAGCCTGTCCAGTAACCTAGCGACTGTCTCTTTTATGGATTTTGCCTTCGTGTGACGAAAGAAAAACCTACATCTCAAGTTTTCTTGATGTGATATCTATCTATCATCCTCTGCTCGCAATTTCAGTATTTTCCAATCCCTCAACCCTTCGAATTTTTTTTCTGTTGAGTAAGGGTAGTGTGTAACGATTATTTCGTTTCCTTGAAATATTTTCAATCGATCAATTATGTGACGTGAGATAATTGGACAGAGGCTCATCAAGGAAACAAATAACCCAAGGGCTAGTTCCTTCTTCACACAACGCATCAGTATCGCCATCCAGAGAGGAAATTCTGCTTTTATATTGGGTGCTATTTCCTTCACTCAACGTCTAGATAAAATATCCATTCGCCCGCAGAGGATACCAACATTGAATAACAAATCTTCTCACTTCGAAAAAATCAATCACTCTCATGTATTTTGGCAAAATAACTCAGGAATTTCTGGTTTGAGAGGTTGGCAACACTTGTTTCATGGACAGCATATTACAATGTTTGTCAAACAATGAATGGATTTTGGAATTTCTCAAGAAAGAAAAATATTTGGTCGAGTTGAATGAAGCTGCATTGATGATGAAAGCATTCGCAGAAGGAATTAACGGACTATGGTTGGAAGTTTCTACTGATACTGTGGTGAATATCGTTCCTTTGGAGGATCAGATACAAATATTCACTCCACATCTCATGAATTACGCTGAACAGGACGCCCAAGATATTCTCAGATACCTCCTCGAATGCCTTCATAAGGATGTGAATAGGATTACAAAAAGGTCTGAAATAATTTTCACAGAAATAGATGAGAAACTTAGTGATCATGAAAAAGCCCAAGAGTCATGGTCTAGATATTTGAGGAACGAAAACTCGATTTTCGTAGACAACTTTGTTAGTCAATTGACATTAACTTTGAGATGTTTGTATTGTGAACATTGATATGTGAGTTTCGAACCTTCCTGAGATCTTTTATTACCGATTCCAAACACAACGAGTCAACTCACACTTTCACAGAACTTAGACTTTTTCACAAGAAGAGAAGGAAGCTTGAACGATGACGAGTCATCAACATGTTAAAAATGTAAGGAAATGAGGAATTTTCCTAATATACTAGTGATATATTTGAAACGCTTCCCGCCATTGGAGAATCTTTATGTAAAAATAAACAGTACCATTGATTTTTGTCTAGAAGATTCGGATTTGGGTAATTATGCAGCAGATAATGAAATTTCTTGTGGATATAAACTATATGCTGTACCTAATCATAGTGGAACAACTTTGTCTTGACACTACACAGCATATTGTAATCACCCAATCACTGATTTATGGAACGAGTATAATGACTTGATTGTTTCACAGAAATCATCTGAATCTATCGTGAATGAAGAAGCATACATCCTCTTCAGCAGAAGGTTACGGATCACAAAAAATAAGATGTCAATCCTTCACGACGTCCCATCATTCGAATCGTCACCAAACCAGACCATCATCTCACGGGAGAGTCTCAGATTGACTTCCAAGGAGAGATCTTATAATGGCTCATCCATCGTCAAACCTATGTATGAAAGAGTGGACAGGGTGATGAATGAAAAACGACATACGCGAATGTTCCACCAGAACGTTTCACAAAGAATATAAGGAATGAAAAATATTGTCCGCTCAATCAAATCTTCTTATATTTATATTGTATAATAGGTAGTTAAAGTTACTATTCTCAGTCAGTGATTCGACAAAACCTTCATTTCTATTTTTCTTGATGTGATGCCCTTCTTTTCTCCTCTGCTTACAATCTCAGTATTTTCTAACTCAACCATATGTCAATGGATATCTTATCTTCAAGGTTTACCAGATATTGATCTGATACTTGTCAGCTACAAACTCGACCTAGAAATCGACCACGATATCTTTGGGACAGCACGTGGTCGCAAGCATTGACTTTGCATATGCGTTGCGTTACGTGCTGTCCCTAAGTTATCGTAGTCGGACTCTACCTATCTTTCTTCTGATATTCTACTTCTGGAATGGACTTGTCATCCTTCATTCATCTTCCACATGCACTTACATAGCTACTCCAAGAACCATTGTCAACTATGGAGGTTGGTAACACAAGGAGTTATCCTACTTCGCAATCAGGAACAATAGAGGCTATTCTACCACTTCCAACATAAAGAGTGCCTCAGTATTTGGGTAACTATGCAAGATGGATTGAACTCTGGAAGCTGAACTTCAAACCAGTAAAAGGAAACGACTCTCTGGAAAAACCAGACTCTCAGATATAATATATCCAAGTGCCAAGGTATTCAATTTGGATCAGATTATACAATTATTGAAAGGTGGAATGTTCTGGAACGCCTTCAGCTCATTATTCTGAATACCTGTTTCTCTTCTCGGAAAACCTTCAGCTTTCTCCATAACTGAATTTCTCAGCATTGAATTGATACAATTATATACACTGTTGATCTGAACATCTCAACCAATTGCCTCATTTGTAATTCTGTTGAAGGAAATGAATGATTGATTTGTTTCTTGATATATTGATTGTCTTCCTATTCGGGCAAGGTTTTCAGTAATTGTCTTCATCCAAGTAGCTTCTGTCTTTTGCGAATCTGCTGCCGAAATAATCGAACAAGGCGAATTAATCATACAATTGACATCTGGATTATTAACACAATTACCATCCTGATAGTGAAATTGTAAATTTTGAACTCACACCCTACCAAATCGATCCTAGCAGTCCAGGGGCATAAGAATGAATCGAAATTTTTCGAATTTTGTACTCAGACTATAAAGGGCTACAATGTGACGGATAAATGAGAATCAATTCATAATATATTATTTCTCGTTTATTGGGATTATCAGAATAATAACATCAATAAAAGATCAACTCCATATCAACACTCGGAGTAACACTTTATCCAGATAATCTCAGGGACTGTCATTATCAATTGATTGAGGAGTAATATTTTGAAATCATCTGAAACACTGTTCAGAATACCAGATATGGTGATCTGAGATGGCTCAATAGAACTTCTTTCATACTTTCGTAATTTCTTGGATTTGAAGATACACTGAATGTCTTGTCTATATTGAAATATTTTATATCATTCGAATCAACTGTTGGCCACTCAATATTCTGCTGGGTAGTAACATTCCCAGGTGTTGGATTCCTAGAAATAAAATGAAAATGCGAATGTGAGGTAAGTCTAGATGAGAGATATAAAAAAGGATATAACACTTATGGGTAAAAGAAAAGTTATCAAAATTATCCATTTTACAGAGTATTCCAAGGAAGGGTGAATCCGTTGCTGAATAAATGGGAGACTGTTATACATGGTTACTAGTATAAGTAAGATGTATTTCTTTGATGATGTGATAGGGAAGGAGAAAAAGAGTAAATTAGATCCTCATATGCAATATGCAAAAGTTAATAGTTTTTGAGATATCAAAATTTTCCTGTCTTTTTCCAAAAGATATACTTTAGAGAATTCAACAGTAAGTTTACCGCAAAAAAGCTGTTCATTTTTCCAACCTTTCAACTAGAATACATTATCAACAGTATGTTCTTATGTTCGAGATGAGAGAATTCTACGAATAATTCACTCAGATTATAGATACATTGTGAATACATCTTCCATGTCGGAATTGTGAATATCATTACTTTCGAGCGGATTTCTTGTTATTAATTATCTCAATCACATTTGTCAGAGATTTGTCAGAATTTCCTTCAGGAAATAGCTATATAACTGGGTACAAATGGAACTTGAAGTGCTTGATACGGATTATTATTTTGAATGAATAGTTGAAACATACTCAAGAAATTCCATCAGTATTTACTCTTGAGTGGGAGCCTCTATCACGGATATTTGCTCTGCAGCGTATCTTTATTCTTTTTTTTTTCATTCGTGTTGTCAAATTATTTCGTATGTGCAGGGCAGCGTCGGTTATCCTTTTGTATGAGCTCATGCCCAGTGTTTGATATCAAAATTCAAATACTAGCGCTCCCATATAACCTCACACATAATAATCAGGGAGGGTCAGGTCAGAGCTGAGCGCTGGCCAATCGATTGGCCCTCATCTTCTGATCCAAATGTTAGGAAAACGTTCATCCAGGAACTGCCGAACGATCAGCCAATAATGCGCTGGACAGCCGTCTTGTTGAAATTACATTTGTCCACTAGATCATAATGCAGAATTGATAATGATCATCCATTTTTCCGTTCGAATGGTATGTGGTCCTATTGAATAACAGTCAACGAGTCCCGTCTACACGCTTCCACAGAAAACTTCTGCCGGATACTAGTTTCTCCAGTTGAATGGAGGTTGCTTTGACTTAATAATCGAGGTTATAAAAATTTGTTATGCTGTTCGGATGCCTTGAGCGGATGAACGAGAATAAGAAAAAAATTGCTACTGTATCGTCAAAAATAAACACTGATAGGCATCTTTCCAAGTATGTTTCTTCACCACCAATTAGCTTGAATTAACAAACCCGTTCCGAGCACTATTTGTTTCTCTTCGTATCTAGTTAGATAGCTATTGATTGTATGAAGGCAGTTTTAACAAACTTCCAACAAAAATGTGGCTCAGATATATTTATGAACATAACTGCTAGAAAGTGTTGAACTCCACAATTGGAAAACGAAAATGCGTCCTTGTATCAGCAATCATTCTAGGATCTAGATTATTCCTATTTTCGTTCCAAGAATGAGATGATATTGTTCATTATGTATTCTAGTTGAAATGTTGGAAAGAAGAATAGCGGATTTCCGGGAAACGTACTTTCAAACTCGAGTCTACCTTTTGGTAGAATAAATCTCCAAAGTAATGTATCAAATTACCAATAACCCTGTATAGATTGGGTTTGCTCAGTGGTGATCCTTTGTGACAGCATTTCTTCACAAGATACAAGGTGTCGGAGAAAAACTTTGTTGGCCCATTTTCTTCGATTAGGTCAGAACTATTTGAAACTTCGCTATGAAACTATTCATGAACATGTTCTAAAAGCTGACACATCGCATACATTCATTATTATATCTGAGTCTCATAGATGATGCCATGTACACTATTCTACCAAGTTATTCTGAAGATGAATTTGTTATAAAGGTCATATTCTCTAGTTGAAATGAGAGAGTGAGTGATTGAAGGAGGTCCCAATATATATCAAGATGATACTCCTGGTGGATCTCGATCACTAATTGCATACTCATAATGGAGTAATAACAGATGCTGGTATCTACTAAATGAGCAATTCAGACTATTCATTGACATCTGGAAACAATTATATTATTCTAATTGTTGAAATATTCATTGAACACAGAATCACAAGAAGGACTCTATCATGATTTGACTTATACCTAAAAAACGCAGTTGGGTCTCACCACAAGACAGAAATCTATTTTGAGAAGCAGTTATCCCAGTCATACATATTACATATGAACGAGAGAGAGAAAGGCAAATTAAGAAGAGATTTATTTAGGATTTGCATTTCCCATCTGATTATCCTATGAATTCTTCTTCAGTATTCAAGGGAATATATCTACTTCCCTGGCTATTCACCTTGTCAAACATCGAATTGAATCTGTTGAATACCGAAGATGAGGATATACAACTTGAATCATAAATTAACTCCCTCTTTCATATCGGCCTGATAATATGTCGTGTGATATAATAGTTAATGAGAATTGAAATGTGAAGGGGCAAATATAGTTGAAGAAACACTGATGTTGTTGAAGTTGCAGTTTCCAAAAAGCATTGGAATCACTGATTTCGACCGATACATATCTCACAACCAAATAATATGACTCAATTTCAATGAACTCATTTCGAGAATCAAACCCTCGTCAGAAACCTGACGGCCAGTCATTGTTTCAGTCGTTCTCAATAACATGAACAATGTTTATCTCTCTCCAAATAGCCAAGAAAGCTGTTGTTCTCAGTTATATATTCCGAACGATATTATATACAAATATATTTCAACTGAAAAGGAATGCGAATACCCAATAACAAGAGTTTTCAATTTTCAAATTCTCATTGTGTGTTCGAAAGATGTATCATGATGTTTGTTGTGACAGGAAATCAGACAAGTATTTGTTTCTTTGTTAAATATACCAAAAATCAATTCATAGTTTCATCCGATAGATAATGCAATACTCAGAGGGTTTCTTAATGTTTTTTTTTATGTTTATGATGAGTACAGTGTAATACATAAAGTCGGCATCATAGTCGGGAAACTTTCAATGATGACCCATTCCAAAATTTGACTTGGGCGTTGAGTTGTGCATTGAAAAATCTAAGCCATGAAGTACTCGGTCGAGATAACGTGACTTTCGCTACATGTCAACAGTTGATGTTGTTCAAATTATTCGCTGAAATTCGGCTCATTCGTTCAAATTTAAAAAAATGTTCACAAAAAAAATTGTTTTTATTTCAATATCACATATGTGCCTTATATATTTCTTCAATTTTCACGAAGTGTCGGTGATTTTGAGAAAATCAACATCGTTAAAACTATTAAATTCTAAACTGCTCAACATTGATAACGTCGTGGTCCAAAATATAGCCTGAATCCAAAGTAGAATAACTCACGGATTGCCTCACCAATTTGGAATCGGTTTCCACCAATGATTAGCCTAATTGCTTGACTGTTTCTTGTGACAATAAGGAACTTTTGTTATTTCAGATAACATGGCTACAGGGTGAAGATTGAATGAGTGTAAAATTGCATCGTGGTCGTCACGTTACCGTTTGAACAGATAATTTTTTTCATTTGTTTCTTACCTGTATTGATGCTTTTTCTCGGAACGTTTTCGGAATTTTCGAATTCAGAGCTTTGATAACCGTGTTATGAATGTCCATTCAAAGTGATGAATGAATGAAATTGAGAGTTGAAATTCTCATTCGAAGAATCAACCTTGCATGTTTAGTCGACGGATATGTGATCGTGTACGAACGAAGAAAATTCTGAAGTAGTCAATACAAAGTGATACAAGAAATACTGAAAGATGGAATAGAGAATAACGCAGTCTTCAGTAGATGAAACATTATTTTCTTTGTGTTAATAGTGAAATAATGGAGTGTTAGTTCCAGAAATATGGAATTTATTTTCTTTCTTGACGATGAATATACAAGGGCGATAAAAAATATGTCCAGATTGTCCCGGGACGAATAGGAATATGTTCAAACGTGATGATTGATAACATCGATTTCATCTCAATATTTTGTAAACTAATCGATATTTCATCGCATAAAGTGAATTGTACAACTTGATAATCAAATATTTCAATCCAATATACTTGCATTCACGACACTGAACACTGAAGTTAGCGAATGCAGTTCCAATGATTTGTATATAATGAATGATCAAAAGGAATTTGGTTCAGTGTCTGTTGCGATTGAGGAAATCTGCAAGAAATATACAAATTGAGTTGATTTGAGTATCAAAGTGAGTTTTTCATGGAATTCAAACTCTCAAAACCTACTCTGCACATTTTTTCGAGGCCAGTTCTCAATTTGATATGGAATGTAGCGAATGAATGGAAATATATGCCAACTTTTTTGGAAAATCTTGAAATTCCAATTATTTCATCTATATTGTGCATGTGACGCACATTTTTTCTGTATATTTGCGACATGGCCATAACTGTTGAATTGGTGAACTGTAATTATTCTGAAATGCAGTAGGAAGTAGGTACATATTTTTTTGAACTCACTTGTATTTGATGAAATTCCACCACAGTGGAAGAATTAGTTCCCGAATGGTTTTATCACTTCCAGTTCCATCAGATAAGTCCCAAAGGTACTGCAATTCGGCAGCATGTGCAATACCTATCGAAATAAAATCAATATCAGCAATGATATTATATAGTGCGGAATAGGGTACAAGAAATATAATATACATTTATTTGTAAATTATTGTTAATGGAGATTGAATATTAGATGATACATACATAGATACATTGCGAATTGGTTGCCTAGCTGAATTCAATGCCGATAATGCTGAAAACTGATATGTGTTATTGAATCATTTTGATCAAATCTCACATAAATTATTTTTGATATCTGACTCTCATAGAGGGCGCTAGTTACACGGTTCGTATCGAGTAGTTTTGTACATAACTTTTTTGAGGTTAGATTTCTCAATCCAAATATAATATGAACTTGGACATCATTCAATTTTATACCAAAAAGGTACACTTGGTGAAACTCGATACTATGTTCCGTATTCGGAATATTTCGATTTGCAAATAATGAATGAATTATATTGAGTTCAATTACCTTCATATTCAGGTTCAAGAACAGTGAAATTATTCTTGTGTCGAAGTTATCGATGAAACAAAGGAACATAAGTAGAAAATTTGAAGTTATTCGACTAGAAACATGAAATATTGAATCAGTTAGAGTAAGTGTTCAAAATGTCCTACGTTTCGAGGGATACACGATTCTATATTCTTTTTTTTAGAATGTATCATTCTTCTGAACAGTTGAGGATCAGCTGTTAGGTCATTTAAGTGATGTTCAATTATGTTTCACAACTCTTGACGTGAATTCACCTATGTAGCATAGACTTTCTGCTCAAGATACAACAATCCATGTTCTTATTCAAATCTATTTCGTTGTTATTCTCGTGATTCATTGGTAAATCAATGATTTTAGCATTAGGAAAGTATCGTTGTTTTCGGTTTTCAATAAATTGATGAAAATTTTTCATAATACTCACTCTAATACATAGCTTTATATCTGGAACAGTTACCACTTCATCATTTTCGAATCGAAATATTCCGAAAGCGGAACACAGTATCGAGTTTTACCAATGGTACCTTTTTGGTGTGATATTGAATGATGTTCAAGTTCTCATCAAATTTGGATTGAAAAATTCAACCTCAAAAAAGTTATGTTCAAAACTACTCGGTACGAATCGTGTAACTAGTACCCTCTATAAGAGTCAGATATGAAAACAAATGCATGCGATGTGTCAAATTCGAAGAAACATCCATACAAAATGTCATCACAATATCGCCAGTAGTTTCAACATAATCGTAATTTGTCACTGAGCAAACCCAACTTATTTTGCAATGTTCTTCCTACCCTAGCAAGGGGGTTAGGTTTCTCTGAAACACCCTGTATATTATCATGGGTTATCTATTCGAAATATGAATCGGATGAGCGCTGGTTATATTTTCTATCCAACTGCAATAGGTTGCCTTATGATTCTTTTATCAATCATTCATGGTTTTTTTACATTCAATATGTTGAATTCTCTGCCCAAGCGTTTTTTCCGACCAAAATAGTTGCAGCGAATTGAATAAAAGTGACTCTATGTTCCTAAATAATTTCGGATATAGTGTGACAGAGTATTCTCCTAGACTCGATAACGAGGAATCATCACGAGTGGTGTTCTCTCAAACCAATTCATTCCAGCTCAAGAATAAAAGACATACTAATGTTATGAATGGGCTTATATCACAAAAAAAATTATTTTATAATTCTATAGAACTCACCCAAACTAGCTCACCACCGCAAACCGTTTCTTGCTGTGAGCTCCCTATGTTTTATGAAAAATTATTGAAATCCCCGATTTTTCGGACCTCTGAAAACGAGGCGATTATGTGACGTCAAAGCCCTAATACTGAAACAAGACTATTCCAGACAGAGATGAATGATACATGATTTCTGACAGAGTGAATTAGTGCGAGATCACAGTTGAAAGAATTGATATATCAGTTGCCTCAGTCTCCGTCAGGCGTTTGGTATTTTCTTTTGAGATGAGGTTTCTACGTCATAAGAGGGTCCGTTTTAAGAAGGTACTATTATTTATGCCAAAAAAATTAAACATGCCAGTTAATTTTTCGATCGAATAATGTCGTCAATCTTCATTTATGTACAAAAAGATCATTATAAACATGGTTTGAGTTAAAAGTGCTACTAAGGTGTACACTCCCATTGAATCACAAGTATCACTTTAAGACTATTTCACATATAGAAAGATGAAAAATCTGGAATTTGATGAAATGAAGTAAAATAAACTGAAATCATTGACATTGAACTGGATGTATATTTCATCAAACCTTGAATCAGTGATAACATAACATCTCACTTGGATATTCTGGAATTATGATCATGTATTGTATACATTCATCAGATAGTTACGATGCTCCTATCCTGATTATTTGAACATGCGCTTGTACTCCAATATTCGTTTTATCTTGATTGCTTGATATCATTCCTCAACCTGGAAAGATGTCGAACAGCACTTTATCAAGACTCCTTCATCCATAGAACGGCTAGGCTCTGGAATTCATTGCCTGTGGAAGTATTCCCAACAACATATAATCTTCAAAAGTTCAAATGAAATTCCAATACCTACCTCCTGTCCCTATCCTCTCTAGGAACGCACGATGTTCTTTGAACATTATAGGGATTCCTTTTCGTGCGCTCCAAGCGATGAAAAAAAATTGCAACGACTCTTTCGTGATGCTGTGCAATGAGTTGAATGTGATTTACTGATCGCGTGCACAGCATCATAACTTATATTTGACGTTCGAGTGTCACAAACATTCCGAACACAACAAACTTGACAGACCAATCAGAGTCAAGAGTGAAGTTTGTTGTTGCTGATGAGCCAAACTTGACTCGGGCTCTCGATTGGTTCATTTGATAACCGCTTGAAGAACACTTCTGAATTGATGGATTAGTACTAAACAAGATGAGAACCATTTTACAATTCTTTATATGACATATGTCAATCTGATGATTGAGTTCATTCATTACATCGAAATCCATCGGAATATGTAATTGGAATTAGTGAGTTCCATGAGATCTATCGAATTGGAATATACATCACATATTTTCAGGAATAGATATGAGCAAAAACAGAGGAATTCACTTTTGCATAATATAATGGCGATATTTCTCAATTCCAATAGTTTTTGCTACTAGTCAAACTCATACTATCCAGATCGGAATATAATTTCCATAGTACCAATTTCATTCAATAGGGGGACCCAAGATGACAAAACTCAGAGTAATAGTATTGTGAGTTATATATCGTTACTCACAATGCAGTTTTCATTAGTAATATTTGTCAAATTCTGAATACTTTAGTTGTGCCATCTTTGCCTCACGCTTTTATCTTCGGTGTCGATTTTGCTAGACAATTCAATATAGAACTTGATTTTGAAAATAATTTTTGGCAAATTCAATCTGGATGTACCAACATCGATATAGTGGAGGATTATGATGAACCTGTAGTGATGCCAACACTACAGACCTTAGATGATTTGACCCCTGAAGAACGAGCACAGGCAGAAGATGCTGTCAAATGCTTTGATGAGATAGACAGCAAAAACAAACTAGGACGAACAAATAAAATTACTTTGACTATTGACACAGGTGATGCCCCACCATTTAGAAAGAGGCATTTTGTTCTTTCTCCTTACATGCAGCAAATTTTGAATAAAGAACTTGATGAAATGTTGAAATTAAATGTGATTGAACCATCGAAAAGTCCATATTGTTCACCAGTACTTCTTGTTAAAAAGAAAAATGAAGAGTATCGCTTTTGTTTCGACGGACG
Organism: Phaedon cochleariae; assembly: GCA_918026855.4. Lineage (NCBI taxonomy): Eukaryota > Metazoa > Arthropoda > Insecta > Coleoptera > Chrysomelidae > Phaedon > Phaedon cochleariae. The sequence goes on from OU896723.1 coordinate 11,259,077, forward strand.
ACCACTTTATGCTATTACGAAACACGATAGTTACCCACTACCTAACGTGGAGAGAATCCTTGCTTCACTCAGAGATGCGAGATATATATCATCTATTGATTTGAGAAAGGCATTTTGGCAGGTGCCACTTGACCCTGATTCAAGAAAAAAAACGGCTTTTAGCGTTATAGGCAGAGGTCAATTTCAGTTTGTTACAATGCCGTTTGGGCTTTTGAATGCTGCGCAAACGCAACAACGCTTGGTTGATGCTATTTTTGGACCCAAGTATGAGCCAAAAATATTTTCTTACATAGATGATATAATTGTCACTGGTTCAACCTTCGAGGAGCATCTTAGTTTGTTGAGAATCGTCAAAGAAAAATTGCAGGAAGCTAATTTAACTATCAACCCTGAAAAATGCCAATTTTTCAAAACCAGTTTGAAATTCTAAGGGTTTGTCGTGGGTTCGAATCCTCTTCGCACTGATCCAGACAAAATAGCTAGCATGGTGAACTATCCTCGTCCGAAAACGACAACGCAAATTAAACGATTCGTTGGGCTATGTTCTTGGTACCGTCGATTCATTAAGAATTTTTCTACTGTGTTATCTCCCATTAATGAACTTTTGAGGGGTAAAAAGAAGAATCAAAATATCATTTGGAACGAAGCAGCAGAAGCTCCATTTGTTAAAATCAAACAATTATTAGTCTATTCACCGATATTATCCCAACCAGATTTTACAAAAAAATTCACGATCCAAAGTGACGCATCTAATACAGGGTTAGGGGGGATTTTAACACAGGATATAGATGAGGATGAGCGAGTTATTGCATATGCCAGTCGTTCATTGTCAAAATCTGAGAGAAATTATTCAACGGTAGAGAAAGAATTACTAGGCTCACTTTTCTGTATTGAAAAATTTAGACCATACATAGAAGGAACTATGTTTACGGCAATTGTTGATCATTATCCTTTGATTTGGTTGAACAATCTTCAGAACCCTTCCGGTAAACTTCAAAGATGGGCTGTTAAGTTACGCCAACATTCATTCGATTTGAAATACAGAAAAGGCAGTAGTAATGTTGTTCTCGATTCACTTTCCAGAATTATTCCTGGAAATGAAGTCAGTAAAGACAGTGTAGATCATTTAAAAATTGCATATTTTGCGTACCATCAGCCGTACATACGTGTTTGTGAGAAATCGGATCAATTCTTAATTTGAATCTTTTCAAAATATCTGAACCTTTAGCGCCAACAATTGAAGCGTTTGCTCCACTATCAGGCAAAACTGTTATATCCTGATCAAGAAGTTTTACTTTAATGTATGGGCGATTGTCTAAAGGTCTGTCCACAAATACAGGTGGAATATTGCAATTTTTATTTGTAGTATTCTCAGAAGAAGTTGAAGAAGTACTACTTTCATCATGTTTATTCAACAAATTATTAGAATGAGATTCACTGAAATTAAGAGGTTCGCTAACGTCAGAAAAAGTATTGAGATTTGAATTAGAATCATTTTCTTGTACTAAGTCAACTACATTTTCAGAATTTCGTATTGGATTTCTATTTTTCCTACAAAATGTGACCCGATTACATGCAGGATTTTGTTGGTCACCACACAAACTCCTGCTGGCTAGTTTTTTGATTTATGAGTACAGACTGGACATGATATTGATTTGACGCCCGTCAAACCACATTTATAGCAAAACATTTTTCTTTTTGCTCTACAATCTTGGAACAAATGATTTCGAAGTCCACAAGTGAATCAGCTACAAGAGAACCCCCGCAATTTTCAAAATTCTAAGTCCTTTTTCCCCAGATTCTACGGAAATTCCGCGATGCGCAGCGGAAAGCCCCATATGAGCCTATGTAAAGCAGACCAGATTTTTCCCTAGATCTACGGACTTTTTCAGCGAATTTTAAGGTTCATTCTGCAATTTTTTACTCTTTCAAGGTCATCCGGCTCCAACGCTAGCCCGAATATAGATAGTCGCCTGCATGTTATACATTATTCGTATGATGACGTCATCGTCGATCCAATTTATATTTAGAATTGAATAAAAAAAGTGTTGGGTCTGTGTTGGGAATCGATCTCGGGTCCCCGAGTCTCGAGTCCGACGCGCAGCCATCAGAGCCACGACCACCACATGATATTAATTATAGTTTGGAATGTTACATGCAGCATTGGAGCAGACCGGCAAGCACAAGATCCCTTACGATGATTACGCTATGCAACATTGTTGTTGCGATTACCACGCGCGCATTCCGGTAGATTGAAAATCCTTATCGCAATTAACGAAATAATATAAATTATGATGAAATATTCACATAAAGTTGTTATTCTGTATGCCGTCGCTGGCGCGCGCTTATCTTTGCAACGGATCTGTAGAGGTAGAGCAAAGCGAGAGATGCGTTCCAGAGATAAGAAACTTCGAGTCGAAAATAATATCCATCGCTGGCGCGCGCTTATCTTTGCAACGGATCTGTAGAGGTAGAGCAAAGCGAGAGATGCGTTCTAGAGATAAGACGGTATTATATCGAAATAAATTTATGGTGAAATATTTCTATGTTAGTTTTATCGACAATATACACACAACACCAAATGAAGCTTCCGCTGATAAGAGTCGTGTGCAGCGATTACCGTCACATTGTTGGAAATTATTATTTATGAAGTCGATAAGGTGTTGTCAGATTTTCAAAAAATATCTGATGTCACGTAATACATGACATATGACGTATGACAGATGGTGTTTGCAATATGATGTATGTGGGGAGTGGAAGGATACGAAAACAACTATATATTATAATGAATTATTTTATTTAAGTAATCCTTTTCTACAAAAATGACATGCCTCTTGAGAAGATGGCGGTCCATCCCAGTGTGTGGTCCAATCGGGACGATTATAATGAACGAAGCATGGCAGTTTAATTTGTAGGTTAAAGTTGCTGCGATATTCTTGAGGAAGTTTGTGCCACACCCTTAATAGCCCATAAGGATCTGCATATTCAATGAGACATTCTACTGGAATGTACTGCAATTCTTGTTCAGTGAATTTCGTCAGAGTCAAAGCGGGAGATTTTATAAACTCCAATAGCACAGCTATTTCAGACTTCATGATTTTTCGAGCAGAGCTAAAATATTTCAGATGCTACTAGTCTCGCGTCAAGTTGTATACTGATGAAATAAAAAAAAAACAAGTCACATATTTCACAACATTTTATTCAAATCAGACATAACCTCATTTTTACAATAATATAGATATTCTCTGAGAGCGTTACTAGACATGCTATCACAAACATCACAAAATCCAGATATAAGCTCTTCCGCACCCAAATCAGTCAGGCTATTTCTAATCCAATCGGCTATAGTATTCAAAATGTTCTGATAATACATGGAAAAGTCCAATTTGTTTATTAGCGCAACTCGATGTGAAACAACACACGTTCCAGCCCTCAAAATGTCTGCAACATCCTCTTCCACCAATTCGAATGTAATGTGGTATTTGGCGAGTGACAACATTTTGACACCATCGCAAACGAATTTGGTTATGGTGATATAGTCTCCGCAGGTGGTAACGGCAGGATCAGATTCATCAATGAAACAGGGCAGAGGTGCTTCAAAAAAGTCTTGTTGTACCTTATACAGCGAATCGATGAAGGTGGCCCATTCATATGTGGAGAACGAAATCTTCGCTGGATGGAAGGGTTTCTTCAGGATGATGCTCGGACTGAACTGTCTAGCTGGACTAAGTCCGCACTGAATCATGTAGGTGGACAACTGGAACGATGAAGTCAGCAGGAGGTACGATTCTGCTTTCGCTGCTTGCTCAATCATGTCCAAATATGTATCAACGTCACCATAATAACCCATCATTGATGATGAACTAGTACTACCGTTTTCGGAAAACACTTCACAAGACGAATAACCAGAGTCGATACTCATTGCTATCAAACTAATGTGTCGGATCGGGTCGGTCCTCACTATTTATACCACCACTGCCAACACGTCACAACATCCGATAATGGTTGTTATTTTTCAGCGATCGACGTGAAAGGCCCCTCACATCCATTGAATTTGTGCTAGTTTTCCATATGATTACATTATAACTTGTTGGTGGAATCAATCCAGCTGTTGTGTGTATCATCGAATCCTAGCCATTTGACAAACACCTTTTTATCCCTCTTCCTTAAAACTTTTTCCACTAGGTAAACATCGGAATTTTCAGTTTTTTGCAATTCTTCAGGATGAAAGGCACCTTTGATCGGAGTACCATGCAAATCAGCCATCATCATCACCATCATCAGCATCAGTTCCCTCGACACCATACACCAAAGCAGTCGTGTCTTCGAAGAGCAGGAGCAGAAAATCATTGACATTATCCAATATCCTGTTTCTCAAATCACTCGAAGGCTACAATGTTGTCAGCCCCCGTTTTCGACGTTTTCCGCAAACCCAGATTCGACGAAAGCATCATTAAAGTGGAGTGGCGCACCTATTACCCATATGTGAAATCATTCGAAAACAATGATGTCATCGATATTACAGTCAATCAAGCAGATTCGTGGTTGGCCATGTTTGAAGGTATCATCACCATCAAGGGTAAATTGGTTGTGGCCGGAGGTGGTATTGGTACATTAACCCACAATGCTGGAGCCTATCTCTTTGATTCTTGTACCTATGAATTGTGCAATAAAGAATTGGACACTGTCAGATATCCTGGAATAACGAGTACTGTGCGAGGATACTTGTGTTACACACCTGAAGACTCACGCCATCTAGCCATAGCAGGCTGGAACTATCCCAATGCTCCGATTCTCAACGCCGATAAAACGTTCAGCATGAACATTCCACTGAAACATTTGTTTTCCATCTTTAACGATCATCAAGTGGCAACGTGGGGCAAGCAGTCTATCCGTTTAGTAAGAGCTCGTAATGATGCCAACAGTGTGAAGGTTGTCGAGAGAGCTAATACTGCTTTGCCAGGATCTCCTCAGACTCAGAGCACTGCTAAAATAACGATTGAAAGCATCAATTTGAAAGTGCCGCATCTTACACCCAACGATGACATAAAGTTGCAGTTGTTGACACGTATCAAGGCAGATGAGTCTATGATGATACCGTTCCGTCGATGGGAATTGCACGAGCTACCAGCACTCACACAAGGATCCACCATAGAAATCTGGTCGGTCAAGACGTGTTCTGCATTAGAGAGTCCCAGATATGTTATAGTATTTTTCCAAACGAAAAAAGCCGATAATTTGCATGAAGACGTCACCGTGTTCGATAATGCCAACATCAAATCCATACGATTGGCTCTGAATAGCGACTATTATCCGCAAGAAAGAATGCTATTGGACTTTTCCAAAGACCAATATGCCGACGCTCACTTCAACTATACAGAGTTCAACAAGAGCTATCATAACTGTCAACAAAAACGCTCTCTAGTGGATTTCAATGAATTCAAAACCCGACCAATGTTTGTTATCGATTGCTCGAGGCGCCATCTAGGCATGAAGTCGTCTACAGTTGACATAAAGTTGGACATTGAAGCGACGACAGGTTTCCCTCCCGACACCAAAGCCTATTGCATCATCGTTCACGACCAAATCATAGAACACCTCCCACTCAGCGAAATTGTTCGAAATATCACCTAGTTCTAGGTGTTGATGTCGCACCAGTCAGACGTCAGTTTGCTTCGAAGAGTCATGGAGATCGCACTGGTTGACATTCAAGGGTTCATGGTTGATGGTGAATTCATTCCAAAGGAAATGACCATTCGCATTGGCAAAAAGACGAGTCATCATCTATTCAAGCCATCTGTAGAGTTTTCCAGTTTAAGCAGAGAAGATAAAAAGATGGCAAATCATGTGGAGCGTTACGTTCATGGTTTAAAATATTCCAGTGGTTATGTGGATTTGAATGAGTTGGATCAAATTCTACGAGATAACCTACAGCAGACAAACATCATCTACATAAGAGGCCATCAAAAGATTCAGTTCTTGCAGCGAAAATGTGCAGGGTTGGAGATGACCAATCACATTGTTAATTTGGAAGATTTTGACAATTCTTGGTGGCAGCCAATAACGTTTCAACAATCCATTCCACCTTGCATGAATCATTTCCATGGAGGAAGGTTCCAGTGCAGTCTCCACAATGTCGATACTTTATATAATTGGTTATGTAATTTATTGCCAAAATAAAAAACTTTATAATAATTTCAGAGTTTTTATTCATCACATCCCTTATTTCTCAGTATTCCAACAATAACATTTGAGATTAAAATGAGTGAACATATTAGTGTACAACAAAGTGTCAAAATTGCAATGATATTGACAGAATCTTGATCATCATCTAATTTTGCGGGTGATTTCTTCAATGTAAATGTCTGCCAGTCTCCCATTTCGCCGTCACTGCCATCAGAAAACGACAATTTCAATTTATAGTCGATGCTGCTTTCATTAACATGTTGTGGCATGTCGATTGAATATACAGGTAGTTTGTTATCATTGACATACATTCTAGTCATCATCTTCCAATCACAATGTTGTGTACGATTCACATCAAAACATACGGCTACATTCCTCGTATTGTACGGTATGTTTGTGTAGAAGACGTTGTTGCTCAGAGCTGTCAATAGAATGAAGCTTGCTTTCAGTATCGCCATCTAGTAGCTGTGTTGGTTGAATTCTTCGTCTTCTCGATGTAGGTGTAGCTGTGCGTCTCGGTTCTGCGAACACCTTATCCCAAACGCTCAGTTGCTCGAAATCTTTAAACAGGTCAACTTTCTGCTCATACAATTGGATGTCTGCACTGAGCTGTCTAACCTTCAAACCAAATTCTTCTAGTGCACGTCTGTATTCGTCAGAAGACATGATACAACTGTTTTACACGTCCATACCTTCAATTCACATCCTATTACAACACTTTATCTCTCTTTCTCTCCCTCTTTCTCACTCTCTCTTCTTCTCCTCTTTTCTCTCTCTCCCTCTCTTTCTCGTAAGTGTGAGGGTTCAAGAGGAAAGAGGAGAAGAAAAGTCTATTGATTGTTTCTATATTCTGAGTATAATAAAAAATTTTTTTCGCATTCTTCCACTCCCCACATACATCATATTGCAAACACCATCTGTCATACGTCATATGTCATGTATTACGTGACATCAGATATTTTTTGAAAATCTGACAACACCTTATCGACTTCATAAATAATAATTTCCAACAATGTGACGGTAATCGCTGCACACGACTCTTATCAGCGGAAGCTTCATTTGGTGTTGTGTGTATATTGTCGATAAAACTAACATAGAAATATTTCACCATAAATTTATTTCGATATAATACCGTCTTATCTCTAGAACGCATCTCTCGCTTTGCTCTACCTCTACAGATCCGTTGCAAAGATAAGCGCGCGCCAGCGATGGATATTATTTTCGACTCGAAGTTTCTTATCTCTGGAACGCATCTCTCGCTTTGCTCTACCTCTACAGATCCGTTGCAAAGATAAGCGCGCGCCAGCGACGGCATACAGAATAACAACTTTATGTGAATATTTCATCATAATTTATATTATTTCGTTAATTGCGATAAGGATTTTCAATCTACCGGAATGCGCGCGTGTTAATCGCAACAACAATGTTGCATAGCGTAATCATCGTAAAGGATCTTGTGCTTGCCGGTCTGCTCCAATGCTGCATGTAACATTCCAAACTATAATTAATATCATGTGGTGGTCGTGGCTCTGATGGCTGCGCGTCGGACTCGAGACTCGGGGACCCGAGATCGATTCCCAACACAGACCCAACACTTTTTTTATTCAATTCTAAATATAAATTGGATCGACGATGACGTCATCATACGAATAATGTATAACATGCAGGCGACTATCTATATTCGGGCTAGCGTTGGAGCCGGATGACCTTGAAAGAGTAAAAAATTGCAGAATGAACCTTAAAATTCGCTGAAAAAGTCCGTAGATCTAGGGAAAAATCTGGTCTGCTTTACATGGGCTCTTATGGGGCTTTCCGCTGCGCATCGCGGAATTTCCGTAGAATCTGGGGAAAAAGGACTTAGAATTTTGAAAATTGCGGGGGTTCTCTTGTAGCTGATTTACTTCCACAATTCCAACAAATGATTATTTCACTATTATTATGATCAGATGTCCCTGATGGACCTGGTTCACTGATATTTGCTGTTGCTGAATGAGTAACATTTCTACCCCTATTCTGAGAAGTTAATGGATTGTTCCTTTCCCTGTAATGTTGAAATGGATTGATAGAACTATCATTTCGTTCTCTGTTATGTTGAGAAGAAGAGGAAGGAAAATTTCATTCTCTATTATTTTGATAGGAATCAGAATTATTGTTATTTCGAAATTTATTATGTTGAAATGAGTTGGAGGAATTGCGTGACTGGTAGCTATTACTGGAATTATTGAATGTTCTCCTGAAATTGTTTTGCTGGAATGAATTCCGTCCATCTTCAGGGTTTCTATAGCCATAATTTTGTGATGAAATTTCGGAAACTTGAGTTGCAGGGTTATTTTTATTCTTTATAAAATTTGCTTCTTCCAATTTTCGACAGTAGCCAGAAAATGAAGAAACTGTAGCGATGTCAACAAGAGCTAAATTCAGGCAAAAGATTTTGTCGCATGTACTTTACTTTAGTAACTCCAGCAGGACTTTCGGAAAGTCTACTAAAGAGTGCTTCCATATGAGCAATGAAAATAGCAACTGATTCATTTCGCTTTTGTTTCCTTTTCTTAACCTGCTCCCAGATATCCTCATCGGCCGTCGAATGTAAAAAATCCCTTTTTAGAAAAGTAACAAGTGAGCACCAATCTTGTACTTGAGACTTAATGCTTCGGAACCAAACAAATGCGTCACCCTCAGAAAGTTCAACTGCAGATTCGAATAAATTTTGTTCGGACACTTCACGTGATTGAGCTAATTCTGTAACTTTCTCCAAAAAATCATGAACTGTTTTGGGATCTCCATTATTCCCCAACTTGAAATAGGAGCTGCAGATCTGGAGCAATTAATTGAAGGAGGTGCAACGTTAATCACTGGTGGTGTTGTATTATGGTTATTAGAAACTGAAGTATTCGAGGTTTTTATATTTGCAGTGAGGTCAGCTTCCAATGTTAAACATGTTGCATATCCTTCTGATTGAAAAGTTGTCAACTCCTTTTTCTTATTTTGTGGTATCAATCCTTCAATTGTGAGAAATTCTTCTATTGTGCAAACTCTGTTTGTTACATGAATTATCCTTGAAATAGTTCTTTGATATAAATTATCATTTGGATCTCCAATATCCGCGAAATCAATAATATTAGCAGCTATTTGCATGAAAGTATTGTTCATTTCATTTTGTTCTTTTTCACAATCGAAAGGGTATGACGTCAGAACAACAGTAGCATCTGATCTCACTTGTTCCTTTTCTAGAAGTTTTTTCAAAATTTTCCTTTTTTCAACAACAGGTCTGACCGATTTAACTTCACGAATAGAAAGCTCATATTCAAGTTCGTAATCCAATAGATGGTTGACTTGGAATTTCTCAGGATTCATAATGACGATGAAAAGTCAAACAAATTATTCAAATTTCAAAAAACACCCTGTATAAAACTCTCTCACCCAGTATGCCAATAAGTAGAATCACCTTGTATGTGTATACTGAACCAAAATGATTAAATGCCAGTTTTATTCGAATAATTAAATTTGGGAATCACCCTGTATATTAATCAATAAATAAATGATTACCATTCATAGGTAATACATCAGAGCCAAAAACACAAGGAAACACCTTGTATATCAAAGTTTAGGGAATCACCCAATGAACTGAAATTAGGGAACTACCCTGTATATTAATTCAAAAATAAATGATTACCATGTATAAGTGATACATCAATATCGAAATAAAGGAATCTCCTTGTATGTAAATCCAAAATCAAATAAGTTCTAGGCAAAGGTAATACTTCAATATCAAAATCAGGGAATCACCCTGTATATATACTCAAAACTAAATATTTACCATGTATGGGTAATACTTCTATATCAAGATCAGGATATCATCCTGTATATAAATTCAAAATTAGTTACCAAAATTTATTAGGCAGTATCAGCCTGTATACTTCAGAAGAGGAAAAAGAAATTCATCTATATATTTAGCAAAAATCAAATGAGGGTTTTCAACAGTATGAAAATTCCCTCAATATTTCAATATCTAAGCAGATCAGTATTGAAATTTGTCAAAATCAAAGAACTCAATAAATGTAACTCAAAATTGATGAGTCAGAATCGTCACCCTGAACTCAGTCAATATCAATCAGCATTATAATATTTATTATACCTTTTTTAAGGCAAGCAAAATTTGTTCTAGAAAATTTGTTCTATCCGTCATTCGGTTGCCCCCTTAAGAGCAACCCTCAAAAGTCTTCGAAAGTCTTGTGCGAGCAAGGAATGACGGGGGCCTTACCTTTTAACGTGTGATCCCAAACACTTTCTTGGGCCATCAGAAAAATTTCTGCAGTCGACGGGAATCGAACCCATGACCGGCAAGCGAATGCGAATTAGAATATAGACACTCTGTCCGCACGGCTACCTGGCCACCCAGTGATGGAAATAATAGAACTAAAAATATATGCCATACAATATGTATGCCCACTATAGGCAAATAATTATTTCCTCTATGGAAATTTCAACAAAAGAATTTAGCTTTCTTCAAGCAAAAAATGAAAATTCAAAATTGTTGACACTGTTTATAGTGTCTTATCAAACTCAAAATGTGAAATTGTACTCAAAAACTTTTGACTATTTTCTGACAAGTTTGCATATTATCAAATCCTAACCTAACCTAACCCATTTGAAAACTGCTGTTTTCGAATAAAATTGATGCAAAACCTGTGATAATAGCCAAAATATGAAAAAAAAATAATCTCTAAGAAAGATAATTGTTCAAGCAGTCACCAGTTTGCAGTTTTGTGAATTTTGATTTTTTTTTCAAAAACTAATCATACTTCCAAAAGATTTTATTTTCACTGAAATCTCTCTTTATTTTGAAAATAGTACTAGGACTATCAATCTGAAATACTGAAGAAGAAAAATATTTAGCAAAACTGTGGATAAGCAAATTGACACGTTAAAAGGGCGCCATTTTAGTGTAACGTATATTATACAATTACACTGCGCCGGCAGCTTTCCATCGGCGGCATATGGGCGTGGATTTTTGAATTTGCTATCCTGATAGATCACAAAGTTGAATTTACAGGAAAGTTCCAAAATTATCAATTTGATATAAAAAATGTCAAATTTATATTTTGATGGACGCCACTGGTTCTTTCAGATAGTTGTTCATCTAGGAAGAAACAGAAACCTGTAATATATGGATAGAGAGAGAGATGTCAGTAGAAAGAAAAAAATCTGTTGAGTAGGTATATATATAATTTAATGAAAAATCAGTCATGAGATTATTTACAAATAGTAGGTACAAAGAGGTAAATATGTTTCAAGTTGATATAGGTACCCTATCAATATGATGGAATTACTTCATTAGTAGTGTATCAGGGGCGGTCCTGCGACAGTTTGGTAAGCTGTCCATCAAGTTCTCAAGCTGTCACAGCCAATAGGGGGGTCTAGTTGTGGTTTGTGCAGACATTCCGAGGTGCAGAAGTGTCGACAATGACCAGGAGGTGTTGTCACCGAAGATTTACCTTGTCACCTTTTTTTTCCTACCTGTCTTCCCTGTGTCACCTACTTAATTAATTGTTTTTCGCTCAAATCACCTGTTTTGCCTAATTTACTGGTTTCACCTTCTCAACGTGTCCCCCTGTATTACCTCTTCCACCTGTATCACCTGTTCCTTTCATTTTACCTGTTTCACCTGTTCACCTGATCTTCCCCTCGGTTATATTTTCCAAGTTAGTCCTACTGAATATCCCTGTATAATTAAAGTTCCAATATCTTGCTAGCTGACCTAGAGGTCAACACTTTTATCATGTTTTGTTTGATATGAGTGCAATCATTGATATTATGTTTATTCAGCTTCATATTATATTTTTCCAATGTCATGCTGACAAAGTAGTCATGTGCAGATATTTTTACAAAATATTTGTTGATCCATCATCCTAGGATAGTATAAAAACTGTGATTTCATTATGCTTCAACATCAGGTGAATTGTGCAGTGGAAAAATGAAAATTGATTGGTGAGTGAGACTAATGATAACTCATGAAGATTGTGATTTGTTTATTGGTATAGGCTATGTGATTTTATTATCAGAATAGCTATCATTTGTTTGGGTTTATGATCATGAAATGAATCCGAAACAGTGGGATAGGTCAATATTTATTTATTAACTATAATACAACACGGTATATGATTTTTGTTGTTGGGAGAACATACAACTACACTACAATATTTTTATTACATTAGTGAGAGGGTTGTACCTTACTAAACGATCATGTAATATTAGACAATAGGCAGAAGTGTTTGCAGGAATATTCTGATTTGTTTCAAACTCAAGGCGAATATCCACACTACCTGCCTTTAAAGTTTCATTATGTCGACTACAATCTATTACAATTAATGGTGCTATGTCATGGAATTTAGATAGTGTTAGACAAGGTTCACCAGAGTTGTTGTAGTAATATGACTCTTGAAATCGTGCATACATCTCATATATAACAGAAAATTGATATTTATTGGAATTTAAATTCAAATTTTCATTGGGATACACTTCAGAGTTCAGGTAAAGTTTCATATTGGCGAGATTACAGTGATCGAATTGACTCATATTTTTTTGACTGTCATTTTTTCTGTTTGTTTGGAAACCAACAATAACAAATCTCGGTTTTTCCATTTGACTAGATGCTTTGACATTCCATGAGTGACGCATAGTTGATTGTAACATGGGAAATTCGTGGAGTTCCCAGGATCGGAAGGCTATCTCTAAATCTCTTCCCTTTTCAATATACTTGATTAACCGCAATTTCTCCACATCTGCCGTTTGAACGTGTGGAATGCGCCATAGAATTTTTGTCAATTCAATTTTTGGTTTTTCTCCAGCCTTGGAGGTTATCGTAGGATTGATGTCATTGCTTCTCCTGATGAGAACAAGTTCTTGCCGAATATTCACCAGAATTTTCTTGAAATCTTCGCAATATCCCAATAGATGTTTGAGTGGTAGACAAACGCTAAAGTTCCCTTGAAGATCAACAATTTCCGGATGACCAAGATGATTCCAACCAGCATTTATATATCTATTGCATTCATTATTTGTATAAAAAATGTAGCCCTTCATAGCTGATGTGATTCCAGGATTACGAACTCGATCCACAGCGGACCCACCAATTTCATATCAGATTTCATCAAATAGAAAAGCAATACCATTGTTGATGAAGTTCAGTGTAGCACTCACTTTATCTTCACTGTCAGTAATTCTACCTTCTAGATAAATGTAACTTTGTGATGGTAATGTGTAAATATCCTGCGTTTGAATCGGAACACGTATCTCGAACGACTTATTTAGGCTTGTATTGGCATATGGTGGATGAGAGTGCATTTCGCAATTCGTTATCGCATTGTCCATCATCACATGTTCACCAATATTCAAAATATTGAAACTCATGTTTGTTGTGTTTCACTTTTTCTTCCACAGGAACACCTTAGGAGAATGAGAAATCTTCTAAGACCAGAGTGGATGTCCAATTTTAGGTTATACCAAAATTCGTAAAAAGTCTTCGTTTTGTCTTTTATAATGATTTGAAACCGAGTGAAATGAGGAACTGCTGATTGTCAGGTGTTAACTGTTTGATGTCACCTTTCGGACTAATACTTTTGATTGATGGAGAACGCGTTTCCTGACCCATTGTTGATGATGACATTGGAATATTATAGCGAAACACCATATCCACTAGAGCTCTTTCAAATGCAACCTGACTGTTATGACTTCCTTTTGGAAATTAATCAAGGTTCCAGTTTGATCTACTACTCTGAGAATTATTTCATCAATGTATTTGGAATTGATTGGTAGATAAATGACATTTGACACTTTCTCCACTATTCGAAATCCACTAGGCACTGATGGATAGAACATGTGCAATGTGTGAACGGAAGAGTTATTATTATATGAATTTGTTGTTAAATTACATTCAACACACACTGAATTCACCTTGAAAATATCAATTGGAAAATCTGATATATGTTTTTTATCAGCTTCCAATTTTCTCTTGCTGAAACCTAACAGAGTTGCTATCGAGTTAGGTTTATCAAAGTGTATGAGTTTGTTGCATGTTATCTCATACCTTAGAGTATTACGATTAGCATTCAATTTGAGCTGAATCTCGGTAGTTTTCTCCTCTTCTTTTATAATAGTATCCGAAATTAGAGTTTTTTTCCCCTCCTTCTCTCTATCTTTTTCATGCAATTCATCCAATTGCATCATAATATTCCGTTCAATGTCTTCAATTTCATAGGAACCTTCAGGAATAACCAATGTGTGTTTGCCAACATAGAATCTGTTATTTCTCCCATCAATATTGGGGATAGTGTTGTAGGTCACGAAGTCAATCAGACCTAAGACATGGGTTTTATCATCATCTAAAATGATAGGTGGATGGATTTTAGCTGATAATACGGAATCTCTGGCTGATAAGGTGAAAGTATATGAACACGTCATGATAGTGATAGAGTCATTGAAAGAATGAGATAAATTACGCTTATATTTTATTGAGAGTGAAATTTCAAACATAACTGACCGCAATTCACAGAATTGAAAGTTTGATATACAGTGTGATCATATAAAATATTACAAGGTCCATTGGAATTGAAGTAATCTAAAGTTTCCAGTGGTGGTCGCAGATTACCATAGCTATCAAAATAGACGATTGGTGATCCAATTTTTTTGTAGGCGGCCCAATGCGTTCCCGGTCCATTTTTGTTATCCAAGTTTATCACGCCACGTTCGTTCCTTCTGATTCTCTTGGGAAGATCATTCCTCATAAATACACCCCTAAAATGGGGAATGTTGAGTTCTTCAACGTACTTCAGAATATCCAAATTGGATAGTGGGGAATTGAGTGATATCCTCTTACGAGATTCCCTATGTTTATTCATCCTCATCTTGTTGATATTAGGATAATACTAGGATGGTTATCTCAAAAAAAAGTCCCAAACCAGTTTTATATGGTCTCAAATACATTCCTTTTCCCATTGCAATAGCTTCCATCGTTTTATTATGTCGTTGGGATTCTTCCAATTGATTTTTTGCTGATCTGGCATCAGTGACAGCCTTAGCTACACCTGCAGCGCCACCTGTGATTGCTCCAAGAGCACTCAATCCCGCGAAAATCGGAATCAAGGGTAACAAGCCACCCCTCTTTGGAATTTTAACAATACGTGTTGGTTTTATGTTGAGTTTTTTCGTTGACCTTAAAGCAACCTTGACTGCATCACCTACAGTCTTAGGTTTTTGGGAGACGATATGCTTTTTAATTTGTCCGATTGCTTTGGCGAAGCATACCCCCTTTTTTATTAGTTTCTTCTTGATATTCCTCTTTTTATTATTCCTACGTTTAGTATTCCCTTTGGATCTCTTGCGAGCCATCTGAACTGTAGGAAACTCTCTCGTATACTGACTTTTTCTTTCAATCCTTATGGAAATTAGGTGAATTTGAGTTTCTCATTTCCGAGATCGTTGCTATCTTCCTCTTCTATCTCTGTATCCAAACTTCTCTTTCTAGAATTTGTTGTTGTGATATCTAATGGTTCACTCATATCACTTGAATGAGTGTCCCCCTTATCATCTAATGTTCTCAATCTCCTTTTCGCCTTTACCCTTTGTCTACGGTTGATCATATCACCGACCACATTTTTAGGCTTCTTATCAGGAATAGTGTCTAAGATATCATTGTTATCCAATTTCCTCTTGTTTGCAGATCTTTTATTCATGGGATAATCGTCAGCAATATCGATATCCATCAAGTCCTTCTTTCCTTCATTATCGTCATCATTATTCTGTGATTTCTTCTTTTTATTCATCTTTTCATGTTGTGCTATCCGTTTAGTTTGTTTAACAATTCTATTTGTTGAAATTCCTTCCTTCAGGATTCGCATACTGCTCTCAATATTTCCTAGAGATTTTTCTAAAATAACCTTCGTTCTTCTTAGAACTACCAGACATTTGTTGACAGCTTGTTGTTTTCGTTTTTGATTTTGTTTTTGATTTCCTATTCCCATTCCCAATTTCACTTTAGCTTTCATAGCACCAGCAACGCCTAAAGCTGCTAATCTCTGTCCATAGGAATTATTCTTCAATCTGAATTGAGCCATTGCCTTGTCTGCCAGAATTCTATCTGCTTTATGACGATTTTTCAAATCTTTTTCTTTGGAATATGCTATATCATGTTCCTTGCAAGCTTCATCTAATTCATTTATACCTTTATCTCCTCGAGCGAATCTTTTTTCCAATTTTGTTCCAGGACCACAGAATCTATATCAACCAGGTATATGTAACTCGAAAGGTAGTTTATTTATGGCAGTATTCAAAAGCCCATCACCTGAATAGTAGCGTGGAATTTGTGTGTGTGTTTATTCAGTGAAATACAGAAAGCAACTGATCATTAATTATCGGAGATAAACTATTTTTTATTCATGAAATGGAAGTTGTTCCACAAAAAACGACTCTGAATATTGAAAATAATATATTCGAGGGGGATGAAAAATTCAAAAAACATGGAATATTGTTTCCACATACAATGAGGTGCATTATTGTGAGTCCTTCGAACTGCGGTAAAACCAATGTTATGATCAATCTTCTCGAACATAAGAATGGATTGAAATTTGAGAATATCTATGTGTACTTTACAAATCTTTATATCAACCGAAATATAAATATCTGGAGGAATTGATCAAACCAATAGAAGGTATGGAATATTATGCATCCAGTGCCAGTGATAGTATAATGCATCCGTCAGAGGCTGAACCGAATTCGATATTCATATTCGATGATGTTGCATGTGGCAACCAAGAAGTGATTCGTGAATACTTCAGTATGTCTAGACATGCATTAGTAGACCCTTTTTACCTGAATCAGAGCTACGCTAAAATCCCTAAACACCTGATCAGAGACAACTGTAACTCCTTGATTTTATTCAAAATGGATGATATGAATTTACGTCACATTTATGCAGACCATGTGGGGTCAGATATGACATTCGATAAATTCAAAAGTATGTGTTCGTTATGCTGGAAGGATCCATATGGTTTTCTATCGATATTCAAAGATTGTAAGGTCAATGAAGGTCGTTATCGGAAAGGAATTGATAATTTCATACTCATATAAAGGTGAAGTCTCAATATTGTACCCTCCAACCTGATCGATGCCGATCAGAGCTGATCAGATACCCGATCGAAGCTGAGCAGGCACCCGATCAAAGCTGATCAGGTACCCGATCGAAGCTGATCAGATACCCGATCGAAGCTGATCAGATACCTGATCGAAGCTGATCAGAGCTGATCAGATAGCCGATCGAAGCTGATCAGAGCTGATCAGAAGCAGATGAGATACCTCATGCTTACCTGGTGAACAAACAAAGAAATGAAGTCGAATGAGAAGGAAATCAAAAAGAGGTTGATAGCTAAACGTAAAACGGTGAGAGATAAATTGGATATTTTGAAGCATGGAGAAATGGTGCATAAGAATATGTTCAATCCTATTACAAAACACCTGAAAAGTATCGAAAATACATTACAGAGTACTGGTCAGCAACAACAACAACAACAACAAATTCCATATCAGAAAAATGCTGCAGAACAACTCAATTCCTTCAAATCACCATTCATGATGAAACCGAAGAGGAATTTACTAAACTATGAGACACCTAAGAATATTGTAGAGCAGAAGAGTAAGCCTAAAATCCCCCGCCGACTATCCTTGCAACTCCTCACACCAGCAGATTTGAAAAATGAAGAACCTAATATTGATTATTCCAAATTTTTTGGGATTTTCTCTCCTCGTTTCTATAAAATAAAAATATGAATATTATTTCAATATACGTGTAGTAAGGACAAATCAGATGATTTGCCCCAAAATGTCACTGCGTTTAAAGAATTTTCCTATCAGAGAGCCTAAAAGAAAAATTCACTAGCTTGTCAGTGACAATTTGTATTGAAAAAATTTTTGGAGAAGGGAAATAAAGGTATATAGAAAAAATATCAAATTTTCACTTATCTTTGGACGTTTCGGGACCGGTTCTGCTCCCGTTTTCAACATAAGAAGAGATTATTTCGATAGCGAAGTCGTATAATGTCTTGAAGCTTTTCAGTTTTCAATGACAATTGGTGACGTTGGCAATCAAATGAGTTACAGGATGTTTTCATTAATTGATCTTGAATTCACCATTTTCATGTTCAGATTTTAGTAGTGAATACCATGTTCTGTCTATATCAACTGAACAAGAAGCAATGTTATTGTCTCCGTTCAGAAGAATGCAAGCAGATTCCTTGATTTTTCTCTTCTGGTTGTTATCTTCTTTTCCAATAATTTTAATATTATTCCACTCTGCCATATGTTGTCCGTCTTCAGTAAGGATATGTTCAGCTAGTTTCGATTTATCGATGTTTCTTTTCTTTATATTGTACTTATGTTCCTTCGTCCTTACTGAAAGAGGTCTCTTGGTTTCACCTGTATAAAACTTTCCACAAACACAAGGTATACTGTAAATACAATTTTTTGATGATTGTTCTTCATTTTTCGGCTTTGTTTGAGTTAGAATTGATCTCATTGTATTTTCAGTTTTGAACACAGTTTTCACTTGAAATTTATCACCAACACGTTTTATTTTTTCAGATATGCCGGGAATGTATGGTATTATATTTGTCGTTATTGATGGTTGATTTTGTTGTGGTTGACCCTGTTTGTTTTCAACTTGATGAATCGTCCTATCGACAAAATTCTTTGGATAAGAATTGAGTTGGAGAACATTTTTAATGTGGTGGACTTCGTTATTGAAAATTTGTTGGTCAGATGATATTGATTTGGCTCTATCATGGAGTGATTTGATTATTCCTTGCTAGTGAATTTTTCTTTTAGGCTCTCTGATAGGAAAATTCTTTAAACGCAGTGACATTTTGGGGCAAATCATCTGATTTGTCCTTACTACACGTATATTGAAATAATATTCATATTTTTATTTTATAGAAACGAGGAGAGAAAATCCCAAAAAATTTGGAATAATGAATATACCACCTCCTCGATTAACCTACAGACAGTATCTAATATTGATGATGAGTATGGGGGTGATGATGATGATGATGATGGACCTAGTGAGTTGAAACAATCAATTTTAGAGGATATCAAATCTGATGAGGAAAATGAACAGCTAGGAAAATCATCTGCCGACGAAGTTTCACGCCTCATGGATATTACACAAGAATCGTATGTCGACTATTTAGAGCAATATGATCCTCTACCTAGAAAATATATCAATAGTATGTATCAAGATGAGGATAACAAAGAGTTTGATCATAAGTATGGAGTGAGATTAGACAGGAATACTGAAAAACTCATGATTGGTGATTCTAGAATATACATCGAAGGATCCGATGTAATTCTCAAGAATAAGAGGTACAAAGGTACTCAAGGTTTATATGAACTATTGTTCAAGAAAGACCCTCATGATTTCACCAGGGAGGATGAGCAAAATTATAAGCAGATAGTGACAAAAACTAATGCCCATCGGAGATATCACAAGGCAAATAAGCAAGTGGATGGTAGTAAGCTACAAAAGTATAGAAAAATTATTGCTCCAATTACGAGTTCTTCCTCCGTTGGTGAAGGAATGTTAATGGAGGTGACTAACAATAAGATAGATTACATTCGATGGGATGATCCAAATGAGCTTTGTGACAGATTACGATTACTGTTGGCTTCGAAGTCAGTAGGGCACAATGGTCATACCAATGAAATAAACTCTATCGTTGAGGAGTTGCGTGAAGCTCTTATCATTGCACGAAGAGAGAATGGCAATAATCGCTAAAAAACAAGTGGTTGAAGAGATCCACAAACCAGCAAGAATCAATTTCAAAAGACGTAAAGTCATCATCAAAGGCCTCGATGATCTTTTTCAAGCCGATTTGGTGGAAATGATACCATATGCCCGTGAGAACCAGGGTTACAAATATATATTGGTTGTGATAAATTGCTTCTCGAAATTCGTTTGGGCAATTCCTTTGAGGAATAAATCGAGTATAGAAGTGAGTAATGCCATGGAAATCATTCTCAAAGAGCAGTGTCCTCACAATCTACAAACAGATAAAGGCACTGAATTTTTCAATAAGGAATTCAAAAATCTCATGAAGAAATATGGTGTGCATCATTACAACACGTTCAGCGAGGAAAAGGCGTCTATTGTAGAACGAGTCAACCGGACATTGAAAAATATGATGTGGAAAGGATTCAGTTCACAGGGGAACTACAAATGGGTAGAATTACTGAAGAAAATCGTTGAAAAATATAACAACACATCACACAGGACTATAAAAATGAAACCCTCTGACGTGTCAAGAAGGAATGAAAAAATGCTACTACAAACCGCATATAACCGACTCAAAATAGTGGGTTCGAAACGTGAATTCAAAATTGGTGATTATGTACGTATATCCAAGATTCGTGGAGTTTTCGATAAGAAATATAACCCAAATTGGTCTACTGAGATTTTCCGTATAAGAAAAGTTCAATTGACAAACCCAGTTACCTACTTATTGAAAGATGATTCTAACAAGGATATCCTAGGGGGGTTCTATAACGAGCAATTGCAAAAAGTAAGATATCCAGACGTGTATCTCGTCAAAAGGGTATTGAAGAGGAAGAATGGACAGGTGTTCGTCAAATGGCTTGGATTTGATAAAAAACATAACAGCTGGATAGACGAAAATAATGTTGCGTAATGATGCGCAAGGAAGACTATATGAAGGGTTCATCACGCTGATGATTTTCATCATTTTCTCGTCGACTGCCCTCTGACAAATGTAGTAGGTGCTCACTTCGAAAAAAAAAATGTTCATAATTGATGTACAAGGTTTCCAGTATGGAAAAGACAAGTTTTTGTGTGGAGAAATTGCGATTCTGAATGTGGACAATGGTGTGTGGCAACATAGATTCACCACTTTACCCATCGACATGTCACATTACAATTCAACTGTTCTCAAACATATGGATTGGTCCACTGAACACTTGCATGGATTGGAATGGAGCCATAAAGAATCATCTACAACCACAATACAGTATGAACAAATAACTGAATTCATCAAGAAATGCACTGGCTGTTACGAAGGAGATGAAATTCTGGTCAAGGGGTTGGAAAAGGAGATATGGTTGGAGAGACTGCTAAGAATGAACAATATCATCGATTTACATGAACAAGGATGTCCTGCAATTGAGGACTTGAAGTTATTCTTAAGATCGAATCATTGCAACCAACATTTATATAATAATTCTAATTGTGCTTTAGAGAATGTATATTCATCATGGTACTGGTACCTTCATTGTAAACAATGATGTGTTTATTTAGAATCTAATAAATGATTATATTCAAGATTTTTATTATTTTCATTCATATATTACTTATTATTTACAAAACTATCAAACAACGACAACTCATATATTAATTATTATTTATAAAACTATTATACAACACAACAACAATAAAAACAACAACAACAACAATGAAGAAGTATCTATAATTTCGATTAACTATATCATGTATTTAAAAACAATGAGTAGAAACAAAAACTTAATGAATGAACTCACTACAGAATGAATTTTTGTTTCAACTCATAGTTGTCTAATATCTGATGCAGTTTTAACGAAATTGGGCAAAAACAAAACATTTCATCACACCTGGGGCATGAGAATGTTCCAAAATCAAGAATTTCATTCAAGTTCCTACATCTTTCCTCTCCACTACTAGTAGTATACACCACTGTCATGTGTCCATTATCATTCCTTTCCATGCTGATGGTCCCAATTCCTTCTTCCTGTTGTTGTTGTTGTTGTTGTTGTTGTTCTTGTTGTCGACCACTACCCTGCAAGAAATCGTTATTCAGCCTGATGTTGCGTTTCACCTCCATAGGCAGCATCAGGGAATTCGTATACTTGCGAATCGTCCTCCTCGGGTAGTGGTGGTGGTGGTGGTGGCGGTGTTTGGCTGGAAGTTGATGCCTGCCTGATCTTTTTTTGTGGTGGTGGTGATGGTGACGGCGCTGCATCGTCTTCGATGGTCGCCGCGAAGTTGAACCTCTTGACGGCCTTCTGCAAAAGCATAAGCTCTTGCTCCGACTCCGCAAGCGCCCTGGTCCACTTTATAGGCAGGTTCCCAAATTTTTTTTGTAAAGTTATCATCTTCGGACTGTATTTCAGATATATCAAAATACAGTCCTCTGATTTTTTCACGATGTCCTTCACACCGTATCTGGAAAAAGAAATGCTTTTCTTCATCCTCATATTGATGAAACTTGTGATCGAATATGGAAATATGATATGAAGAAAATGATATGACAATGATAATAATAATAATAATAATAAACTTACTTGAACAATTGTTTCATCACAACCATTGCCATGTCGATTGGCAACAATTTTTTGTTTTCAATGTTGACTATTAATGTTGTTGGGATGCCTGCCATGTTGTTTCACGAAGAACTGCTCCTTGGTTGTGGTAGTGAAATCAGAAAACATGGTAGTATTTATACTCATTTTGAGCTCCCTAAATTGATATGAAACATTTTATAATCTCCAAGTTGATTCAAAGTATCAAATTCTAATCACTACACATGTGTGCATTTTTTCCAAAAAGTATGATATCGACTTGTTTTCCTCATCGTTGGTTTCGAGATGGAATTCTTATCATCCACGTGTGCATTTTTTCCTAAAAAGTATGATATCGACTTGTTATACGGAATTCTTATCATCCTCGATAACTGTAGAAATTTTAAAATGTTAACATGTTTTTTGTAAACACTCAAAGTCGAATAAAATTCCCCTCGTGCACATGTGCGCATTTTTTCAGTTGCTATCGAAACAAAAATTCTTATCGTTGATAACTCTAGAGGTCTTTCAAAGAGGTCAGCTGGGTAATGATACTTCATTGACGTCAGGCCGATGTTATAAATTCCACAACATTCGCTGTTGTCTATTTTGTATTGCATCCAGCTCAAGTTGCTCCTGTTGAATCACCTCTGGTTCCTGTCAACGATCTCCAGTTCAACGCATTCCACCATCACATATCGTCTATTGTCAGAGTAAGTGAAAATGAGCTCGATGGATCATTTAGTCAGTCATTTTATTAAGAAAATTGATCAAATTTATCCTCTAATTAAAACAGAAGAAGAGTATTGTAAATGGATAAAATTCGTTCAAAAAACAATTAATTCAGTGTATAAATGCATAAGAAAAAAATCAAGTTGCGTGAAGAATTTTTCAAAATTAGAAACTGGTTTAGCTATCTTGAAATACCATAAAGAAAAATTGATAACCCTCAAAGATAAAACAAAACATCAAAAACGTTATTTAGTGTGGAAAGATATTGATTCATGTTTCAATAAAAGAATTCGGACTGGTGCTATTATTAATAAAAATACCAAAGATCCAAAAACTTTTCTGGAAAAATGTTTTCGATGCTTCTCACTCAAAATCAAGTCCGAATTACAGAAATCTCTTTTGAAAGTGAATGCTACATTTTCAGGAAATTTCGTTAAACCTAAAACTCTCGAAACTGATATTAACCATTTCAACACAAAATATCAGATTATCGATAATAATACAAATTTGAAGTCGTGGTTCAATGATAATATTGAAGATAAGATTTTAACTGCACTGGAAGAATTTCAGGAGAGAGATAGTGGTTGGACACTATATCAAATTATTCAATTAAAGGTGAACATTAATCACTATCTTCCCATAAACGTTGGTATTTCTTCTTCTTACGTAGATTTACCTATTGCTATCAAACACAGCAAAGGTGTCATCAATATAAAAAATAAGGACCCCTATTGCTTTTTGTGGTCTATCGTGTGTGCTCTACATCCAGCAGGCCCAGGGAAAAATGTTAATAGAACATCATCTTATCCACATTTCAGTCAAGTTTTGAAATATGACGGTATCAAATTCCCTATTAAATTGAAAGACATTAGAAAATTTGAAATAATGAATGATATTTCTGTTAACGTGTTCACTATAAGTGAAGAAAAAAGAAGGAAAGTTGAAGTACTACCAATATGTTTGAGTAGCACAAATCATGATAAAAGGGTTAATCTACTTATGGTACCATCATGTAATGAACTTGATGATCGAGATGGGGATGATGATTATGATGATGATGATGATGATGGTGAGGAGGAGGAGAAAAAGCCTTCTGAACGTACGTTGCATGATAAATCGTTCCACTTTGCTTATATCACTGATTTGAACAAGTTACTCAACAGACAATTAGGAAATTCGTCACATAAACAGTGGCTATGTGATCGATGTTTGAATCACTTCAAATACAAGGAGAACTTGAAAAAACATTATGCACAATGCAGGCAGATGAACCAATCGCAAATTCAGCTGCCTAAGCCACATGAGTCAGCTCTAAAGTTCAAGAATTTCAAAAATACCGAAAAAATACCTTTCGTTATATATGCTGATTCAGAGTGTTTATTGCAAAAGTATGTTGATCCAAAACCCAGTGGAAAAACAAAAAAATTTCAAAAACATGTGCCATTTACGATTGGCTACATGCTGGTTTGTTCCTATGATAATTCTCTTTCCAAATTCAAATATTATACTGGTGAAGATTGTATATCATGGTTCGTTGATGAATTGAAACAGTTAGCTATGCGAATCAATGATATATTTGCACATGTGAAACCTATGGAACCTCTTACTGTACAGTAACATGAGGATTTTCAGAAGGCTCATTCATGTCATATCTGTTTGAAACCATTCGTTGAAGGAGAACGGAAAATTAAAGACCATTCACACCTTACAGGTGCCTACCGTGGCCCTTCTCATAACCACTGTAATTTGAACTACAAAGATGATCACGCTATAGCAGTTATTTTCCACAATATGTCAGGTTATGACAGCCATTTCCTCATCAAAAAATTGAGTACTGAAATCAGTGGTAAGGTATCTCTACTACCGATAAATAAAGAGAAATATATTTCATTCACCAAACACGTTGATGGGACGAAAGTGAGTTTCAGATTTTTAGATTTCTACAGGTTTATGGCTAGCAGTTTAGATACCTCATCATCATACTTAGATAATGATAGAAAAATAATCACGCGGAAATGTTACCGCAACGAGGAACAATTCAGTTTGCTGTGTCGAAAGGGTGTCTGCCCTTATGATTATTTAGATTCTTGGGAAAAATTGAGGAATACTAATTTACCATCGATTGAATCTTTTTTTGATAAACTAAATGGAGAAGGAGTATCAAGAGGTGATTATGAACATGCGCATAAGGTCTGGCAAGTTTTCAACATACAAACGTTACAACAATATGTTGAATTATATCTCAAAACAGACATTTTACTACTTGCAGATATATTCGAGAACTTAAGAATAACTTGTATGTCTACATATAAACTAGATCCTCTCCACTATTACACCGCGCCTGGACTAGCCTTTGATAGTATGTTGAAAATTACTGGTATTGAATTGGAGCTTCTTTCTGATATTGACATGATTATGTTTGTGGAAAAGGGCATTAGAGGAGGAGTATCACAGTGTTCTGATAGATATGCAGAAGCAAACAATAAATACATGGGGAATGAGTATGATCCTGGAAATCCAACATCATACCTCATGTATTTCGATGTTAACAACCTTTATGGAGCTGCAATGAGTCTCCCCCTGCCTACGGGTGGATTCGAATGGGTTGAGAATATTTATTCGGTGGACAATATAATGAATATACCAGATGATAGTGAAAATGGTTACATTTTCGAAGTGGATCTTCATTTCCCTCGAGACCTTTTCGAATACCATAAAGATTTACCTCTTTGCCCCGAAAGTATGAAACCGCCTACTGCTAAATCAAAAATTAATAAACTACTCACAACTTTTTACGATAAGAAGAAATACATTATTCACTATAAAAATTTTAAGCAAGCTTCGAGTTTAGGTATTAAAATAGAAAAAATTCATAAAATTTCAACTTTCAAACAGTCCTGTTGGTTACAAAAATATATATCTTTGAACACTGAGTTACGAAAACAGAGCAAAAATGAATTCGACAAAAATTTTTATAAACTCATGGTTAATTCTGTCTTTGGTAAAACTATGGAGAACGTGAGAAAGTACAAAGATATAAAACTAGTTTCAAAATGGGGTGGTAGATACGGGGCAAAATACTATATTTCTCAACCAAATTTTCACAGTTGCAGTATTTTCGATGATGATATGGTCATCATTGAAATGATAAGATTGAGATAGAAATTCAATAAACCTATCTATGTCGGATTCAGTATTTTAGATATTTCCAAAACTTTCTTATATGATTTTCACTACTCTTACATAAAACACAAATTTGGATCAGATGCAAAACTACTCTATACCGATACCGACTCTCTACTTTATCAAATTTTCACTGAAGATATTTATGAACATATAAAAGCGGATATAGATAGGTATGACACGTCTGATTATCCACCAGACAACATTTATGGTATTCCTCTGAAGAACAAAAAGGTCTTGGGAATAATGAAAGACGAGAACGCTGGGGAAATAATGACTGAATTTATAGGATTACGCTCGAAATTATACACATTCAAAATTTTACGAAATCAAAACAAACTTATCGACTCTGGTGTAATCAAAAAAGCGAAAGGGATTCGAAAGTCAGCCTTGCGAACAATCACTTTCGATGACTATCGCAATTGTCTGTTGAATAATACCTCAACCCAAATATGTCAATACATGATAAGATCTGATGAGCATAAAGTACACACAATAGAACAGAAAAAAACAGCATTGAATCCGTATGATGATAAGAGAGTGATCAACTGTCTTCATACGGATACATTACCTTGGGGGTATATTTAGTTCATATAAAATATATATATATCTATTCAGAAACTCTCTACTTCCGTTTCAAATTATAGGATTAATAGATAAGAAACAAAGATGATTCAAAGAAATCTGATACAAGAGAACTACATCAATAGCTCTGACGATAGGGAGGGGACACCCGATATCAATGGTCCTTCGAGATACAAGTGCACGAGATGTAACAACCAATTCAGAAGCTACACGACCTACAGCCAGTGCTACACGTGTCACAGAGCTCAGGACATTGACGGATATCGGGTTCGACAGCGTGAACAGATCAGAATAAAAAATAGACTGGGGCATTGAGCTGTCAAACAATGAATCAAATGTTACTACTGCAACTTCTACTTCTCACTGAAATATCAACTGGAAAGTTGTACTCTGAATATCAACCGCAAAATGGGAGTTTATATATACACCATGAGATGCCCAATATGTCATCTCTACAGATAACCTACGACAATCTCTTGACAAAATATCCTGGAATTAAATTGTATTCTGAGCATATGGATACTAGTAGATTGAATGGTCTCAACAATAGAACAATAGCAATGTCTGGAACTGCTGTAAAAAATAATTGTGATCAATGTGAAAATGGATGGAATAGAACAAAGGAAGAATTAGTCAAGTGCAACTCTGAGATTCATAATTGTACGGAAGAATTGAAGGTTCACATAAATCATGGTAACACTGAATTACTCAAAATCAGATCAGATTTGGCAGCATTTATGACAGTGAGTTCAGGATTCAAAATAGAGGCAGATTTATGGGCTTCATAGTATGCAGATTTGAAATTTTCTGAAGAGAATCATCCAACTACAAACCACAACAACAACAACACATTGAAAAATTCGGCATATCTCATTCTAGAATGGAATTATTCTAGTTGTCTTCAAGAACTGAACAGGTATATGGGAAAACATTTTCAATTAAACAAAATTCATGACACATATTATTTCATTTTTTTAATTTTTTCTTCTCCTCCTCCTAGATTGAAGAAACTGAAACAAGAACTCAACAACTGAGAGAGTCAGGCTAATCCATCAAGAGAATCTACACCCGATATGGAATATTGAAATGAAATAACTGTGTTCAGTAGTGAATAAAAGATATATGTAACCATCTGTTCAAGTTTTTTATTTTATCGAGGTTATTTAACAAAGGTATCAATTTATAGTATAATGAAATCTAGCTACTTGTTTCTTCACTCTTCGTTTATCACCCAAAGTGTTATACGATTACAATTATCAAAGTATTCCATTCTCCTCTTCTTAATATGCTGCTGCCAATTGAGTGAATGATCAAAGAAGATGCATTTTGTTCGCCAACAACCCATGCACGAATAGGAAAAATTCATCATTCACTCTCTTCAAGAGTCGTTGGTGATTTATTATTGAAAACTTCAACCCTTTCAATCCTGCTTATAACTTCAAAACTTTTTATATGTTCTCTTTTCTTGGTCAATAGTTGTTTGGGGATAGCAGTTAGGTCAATTCTCCTTCAAGTTGATGATCCAGCAAATTTTTTAAATCTATTTTTATCAATGAAGACTTGTGTCCACGTCATGCCGGTTCAATGATAACTGAAGCAATCAAACTGAAGCAATCAATTTCAATAGCGAGAAACTCGATGAATTATCTTAAACACTTATCTCTGTTATATCAACAACATAATCAGTATGATTCTCATGGTTGCAGACTGACAATCTAGAATTTTCAATATCAGGTTGTAGGGTGAAGTTTCCAAGAAATGGAACATACATAACCGAGGGAGGATCAGGTAAACAGGTGAAACAGGTAAAATGAAAGAAACAAGTGATACAGGTGAAAGAGGTAATACAGGGGGACACGTTGAGAAGGTGGAACCAGTAAATTAGGCAAAACAGGTGATTTGAGCGAAGAACAATTAATTAAGTGGGTGACACAGGAAAGACAGGTAGGAAAAAACAGGTGACAAGGTAAATCTTCGGTGACAACACCTCCTGGTCATTGTCGACACTTCTGCACCTCGGAATGTCGGCACAAACCACAACTAGACCCCCCTATTGGCTGTGACAGCTTGAGAACTTGATGGACAGCTTACCAAACTGTCGCAGGACCGCCCCTGATACACTACTTTCATTGACAGTTTAGTTCAAATTCTAAAAAGAAACCCACTTTGAATATTAGTTGTTATTGAATATTTGTAAACTTCAAGGAAATGTCCTAAAAATTCATGAATTTTATGGGGAAACGTTAAACTGTAGAATTGCCTGTTGTAAGCTAGTATTTAGGATATTGGAAATTTCAAATAGGGCTTGAACATTTCAAGTGCACTTTTGAAATCTGAGTTGTAGTTATGAGTATATCTCTGTACCTTGATTATTCTGACTTCAATGAAACTTTTAACTAAAAAAACCTGATATTATCCAATGATGACGTCATGGTTATGTTCATCATCAGGTAAAAAGCTGAAGGGGACAGTAGACTGGTAAAAACTTGTAGACTATAGTGGACTAGGAGACTGCAAAACTGCTAGACTATGATACTGCACATCTTTGAATCTAATAGACAGCAAAACCTTGAAAATTGGAGACTGCTTGAAGGTGGTGATCTGTGGTCTGCCTACTACATGAAGAATTGAGATGGCCCTTGTACAGCCATATCGGCCAAATCAAAACGGGACAGGATAGAGAATAAGTCCATACGTAAAACCCTAAAATTGATTAGGTAGGTATCAGAACCTGGTCTCAGAAAAAATGAGAGCTAACTCTGGTTGTGAATAAAATGGAATAACTCACCTCTGGGGTTTAGAGGGTTTTACCAAATCAAAAGTGAATAAGGAATGATTTCCAGAATGACCGGTCGAACAGCAGTGTCCATGGCAAAGAAGTACCTCCTCAAGCACGTGTCTCGAGAAATTCTCGAATGAAGACTTCCATTCTGAATACGATTCAAAAATTGTATAACGATATTAAAAAGAGGATTTGAACTCTTACCGTTACGCCAAAACATAATGTTTCCTAGATAAGGCTAGGTGCCTATGCGAAAGTATCAGGATCTCCCAAGAGCCTGACGAGCCAACACGTGAAACCGCCAGCAGCAAAATGGCCCAAAAATGACCTCTTCGGAAAAGAGAACTTGACCCTGACATTGAACTTGACCCAGACATTGAACTTGTCAAAAATCATCAATATCACGAAACATTAAAAGTTGGACTTGGAACCAAAGATCGAAACTATCGACGAATGAAATGTCTCGTAGCAGTATTTCTAATGGCACCTGTACACTGAGGCTGTTGGTGATATGACCTCGAACCATACGACTATGCTCCGCCTCGAGCTAGACTAGATACTCACGAACATAACAATAGACCCAAAAGGTCTCGTGCTGATTGGGAATTGAAGTCATAGCGAATGAAGAATAAGTATGTATCGAAGCAAGAAAAGAGTGACAGTGGCTAATAAAGAAGAATTGGTAAACCATAACCAAGACGTGAACATTGGATGATTTTATTTCAGAACGAAAATCATTGGATCACCTAAAAATACCCAGGCCCATTCGATTCTACAATATGTACAATTTATTCACAATAGAGGTAGGTGCAAGCAGTTTTCTAATCAAACCTATATCTGATCTTCAAAATATTGTTGAATGACATTCTAATGGTTACCTTGTTTATTTTCAGTACCTGCATCATTGAAATCAAGTAGACTATAGAAAACAGTGTGTTTTCGAAGAAGACAACACTGTGTATTCAAACGAGAAAGGTAAGGTTTATTCAAGTACCTAGAATTTATAAAATTATGTTTGTGTTTGTTTTCTCGTTATATTTTATTACTGACCAATTCATTATTCCTTTTCGTTTCAGTTTACTATACCTGTGTGCGTTCTGTTGGATACAAGATGAGAAGTGATATACAGGGCGCTTTAATATATTAGTGTTAACTTCTGAACTATGTCAACTGAATTTATCGATAAAATGTTTATAAATTCGACAGTGTATATCTACAAAGTTTCTCTAGTGTTTTAGTAGAAAATACCATGAAAAAAGTAACGTTTGATATAGGCAAATTATATTGGCAAATGAAAACGTTACACCAGGTGATCATCAGACAGGAGGATCAGAAATGTCAAAGGTTTTCATCCAGAGGTACCGATAGGGATCGAGATCCTGATATCTATGAAATGCGTGCTATGATTTTTGGTTCTATCTGTGCTCCATTCATTGCACAGTATGTGAAAAACTTTGATGCCATAGAATTTTGAGAAGAATATCCAGATATTATGCGAATCATGCAGAGTCGACACTATGTAGATGATTATTTAGATTGTAAGCATACAAGACAAGAAGCAATTGAAACTATCAGATCAGTAATTGAAGTTCACGAAAGAAGGGGATTCAAAATGGTTAAATGACTTTCTAATGATCCTGAAATTTTGGAATCTCTTCCTCCTGGCTATGATCCACAAGAAATATCACTAAATCTTGATACAAACAAATAAGATAAGGTACTGGGGCTTTTTTGGAACATATCTGAAGACGTACCAAACGTGAGATTTCAGAACTGGTTATGACAATTTTTGATTCAATAGGATTTCTCTCTCCACTGATAGCAACTGGAAGACTCATAATGCGAGATTGTTGGATATTAGTATTTCATAATGTATTTCCATAATGCTACTGAAGAAGTACAATTGCACATATTTCGTGATGCTGGAGGTAAAGCATATTGTACAGTTGCATATCTTAGAGCGAAAATGAAGGACAATGTTGAAGTTTTTATGATTTCTTCTAGGTTAGGTCTAGATTGGAGAAATCAATTGAGAAGAAGATATCTCTAAATATCAATGAAATATTTTCGTGGACTGATTCAACCATCGTTTTAAAATGGATTATGTCAGACTCGAATCGATTGAAATGTTCTGAAGCTCACAAAATTCAGGAAATATTAGATACCACTAGGGAGTATGGAGGAAACTCAACCTAATATTGAATATGTTAATGTAACCAACATATCAGACGTCCCTTTGCTACTACCAGATGAGAAAAGATTTTCTTATTGGTCAAGATTGGTGAGGACAACCGCTTGGATGCTCAGATTCATCAATAATATCAAAATGAAAATTCACTTAATGGGAGAGTTACAACCCGAGGAGACTGTGATGTTATTAGTGCAATATTATCATAAAATGGTTATTAATAATAT
>OU896723.1:11291827-11381332 GCA_918026855.4 Phaedon cochleariae
GATTAAGTTCCAGAAGAATTTCGAAAACTTTGCGAAAGTTGCATGTACCCGAAATTGGTCTATGATTGACAAGGTCATTTTTATCACTCTTCTCAAATCTAGGACATACCCTCGATAGCTTTCAAAATGTCGAAAAGTGTTCAGATTCAAGACATATAATGATCAGAATTGATAAAGGTCGGGCCAGTGCTGAGGCGCAGTGTCATAGACCTCCTTCTCACTGAATTCAGTTATAATTATAAGAGACAAACCGTCTTCACTGCCAAAATCGGGTGTGGAATCATGCTGCGTTGACAGATTTTAAGATTTACTGAACATGTCGGCAAACCCATTCAGAATTTCTGGAGGCTCTTGCAGCAATTTGTCGTCATACACCATTCTGCTGCTAATTTCTGATGAAGACTCACGAGAATTGATGAACTGCCAGGATTTGTTTGAATTGGAAGATATTTCAGCTTTGGACCTTTCCACATAGTTTTCGTATGACTCATTGATGTCGATTTTAATTTTTGCTCTCAATAGCCAAAACTCGTCAGAAGATTGAATATCATTTTCTTTTTCATAGTGGCGCCATAAATTGAATTTCCTGCGTAAGTCTGGTTTGGTATTATGAAACCAGCATCAAACCATGGCGGATATTAATTCTTATTCCAAAAGTTATACTTTGGAACATAACGATCAAAGCTATTATATTTTTATCAGAATTCCGACTTTAAGTGACAGTGATTTAGGGCATTCCCAACCATTCGCAATAACATATCGTTTCGAACTGTGAATACGACAAAAAACTGAATTTCTTCTTGTGGCTCTATGAAAAAAAAGGAATACAATAGCAGAACGTAGAAAAAAGAAAAGATAGCAGCTGTGACAACAAATTGCCATCAATTATTCAACACACATTCTGAGCTTTTGAGAAGTTGGAAAGAATTCAATTGCGAAATCACGTTTCAATCATGTGCTACCTTTGAACGTATGAAAAAATAACATTTGATCATCACGCTCGATCCCTTTTCTCACCAGCTTTCCAACGAGGGGTCACAAGCCATAGGGTTCCATCTGAAAAAATCATGTTGAGGGTGGTTTCAGCTACTCCTGAAGGGATAAATTCATGATATGGCTCGCAGAAAGTAGATAAAAACATTGAATCGTTGACGTATGTCGAGACATTCCAGAAAAAATTATCACATTCGCGCTAAGGAATTTATTCCAGTCGAAGTCTCCATGATGTATATTATTCAATCGTTAATAAATCAAATCATTCCTCATGGGTTCAAACTCTTCGACGAAAAATCATGGTGACTCCAGAAAAACTAAGTGATTTTGAGAATTCCTGGAAATATCATATTCCGATACAGAGTGGTATCAGGAATTTGAGAATGTTCTTGAATGCAGAGTGTCCCAATTAGGAATCCGAATCCACAGCACGGTGAATCTTGCAATGACCAAGTAGTGTCAACCATGCGAAAATTTGCTACTCCACATACCATATACCATATTGAATCTCATCTTGATACACCAAATATTCCAGAAGTTAAGACTTGCTTGATGCTGATGGATCTCTACACCGAGCATATGTTTACTAATCGGAGTAGAGAAAAAACATTATTTGATAATTCGATCGATTGAATAAATGTACTGAGGATTTGTATTGGAGTTCCAAGCAGCTTTTGATTTTCATTATATGCCACAATCATTTATCACATATTTCTTGTGTGAAATCATAGCTCAGATAACCACTGCATTTGTGGAATGAATACGATATAGTTTTGATCCGAAAAATTATTCAGAACTCACAGTTCAGAAATTATCGATGGTTATGATGACTTTCCGCGTTTCTCCACCAATATTTTTCATTTCTCCCTGACAAAACTCAGTCTCTCAAGGAATGAGCTGATGAATCCATGAATAATTAAATACATCAGTGTAACATGAAAATTTGCCTTTTCATGCTCCATGGTGTGAATTCTGAAAATAGGTAATAGGGAAGCTTTGTAGAGATGCACTGCGTAACTCAATGATTTCTTTTCTAGGTTTTGAGGTACTTTACATTATCCCATCTTGTTAAATGTTTTCATTTTCAATGTCCATGACTGGATGACTGTTGGGTTATTTTAGTCCACTTCTTAACAATTCTTACACATTTCTCAGATGCCTATGAATATTGTTGTTTCCATCATGGTCTCTTGCCAGTAGAAGACTGTTTGTCGCGTTTAGTGGCAGTGGCCTGTAATGCTGTATCGACTGGTGGAACGACGAATGTATCGACTATCGTATCGACTATCGAAGTCATGATCGATATTGAATATTTCTTTCAAGTTGCATTCCTGAATCTGACATGAATCATATTATTTGGGTGGCTAGATTGACATTGCGCAGAGACGAAATTTGGTGTGTATTATTTTTTTTGAATAGATCACAAGTGCTCTGATTGACGGAAACTTGTTATTATTTGAGCAATTTCCGTTTATTCATCCTTCTTGCTGATTCCTTCTCTTGCGAAAAGGTTTCATGTGCTGAAGCCAAAATGAAGCCCTTTTTGATTTTGACTCTCGTGCGATCAAGTCAGGTGGTAGACACCTACTTTTGTGTTAGGCCTTTCCGATAGGAAGGTAAGAAATATTAAATCTCATTATGTGTGAATGATATTCGATGGGGTATCTACATTTCAGATATCACGGCCTTATACAGGGGAGTACGGGGTACAGATGTGGAAGATATAAACTCCATTTTCTTTTGACCACATGCTATGTTTCTGGACTTGAATTGATTTTGAGCAATCAACACTGTTAACTGGATGGATCACTAAATATCGAATCTCATCAACTATGGGCATTTAGAAATCTTGAACTGTTTTCTGGACTTCACTGTTTGGACATCACATGGACATTTTTTTCGATGGTTGAGGCACCTGAGGGATCTTCGTGCTTTGAAGCCTGAGTCACCAACGCACTTGAAGGTGGAGGCGGAACCCTGGTGATTTCTTGTGTATGTCTCTGGGCATCTAGGACCCGACAGCCTGGAATTTCTGGCAGAATTCTTGCTGCCAACAGTGCAAGTCCCTAGCAGCCCTTTTCTGGTTCAGATAGCCAGTGATCCTGACTTCTGACAGGAAGTCCAGGGGAGTCCAGACTCCCGGTATGTTTGATGATCCTTCATCCCTAGGATTTTGTTACTTTGGAGCCTGAACTCCCAGAGCCCAGTCAGATAGTGAGACGTCCTGGTCCAGCTTGGATGGTAGGAAGAGCTTGCCCTGGTGGCAGCCTGTGGACCCGTCAGCCAGAGTTGCAGTGCAGAATCCAGTTGCCCTGGGATACACCAAGTGCCCAGGTCTCCAGGTGGTTGTGACTCCTGTCAACTGTGTGGGGATCCAGTTTTCCAAGCACACCTAACCCCTAACGCCGACTGAGGGAGGAGTGTCTTTGTTTCATCCAGAAAGTGAGATCTAGTGGACCACAGTTGGAATCTCATGGTTCAAAATCCAGAACTTGCAGCTAAGGTCAGAATTTTCCATACTTATATACTTTTCTCCCTGTCTTGAGGACATTCAACATGTACTTTTTTTCCCTGTCTTGAAGACATTTAACATACATTTTTTCACTGTCTGAGGACATTTAACATGTACTTTTTTCCCTGTCTTGAAGACATTTAACATATCATATTTTTTTCACTGTCTGAGGACATTTAATATATACTTTTTTTCCCTGTTTGGGAACATTTAAATAGTTATTTTTCACTGTCTAATGTCATGAGATATTTAAACACTTGTAGTTAACATATAACAGTCTAAGATCAGATTTTACATTTAATAGAATTATTGGGTCTGTTAGAGACTCTGTGAACCCAAAGTATAGGCCTATATGAAGGAAAATCTACCCTTGTACTGAGTTTCAATCATCGTACATATTTACCACCATTTTGAATACCTATTGTTGGCATGTTAAGGTGAATAAATCTGTTAACAGTTATTGTGGCTTATATTTACATCTTGGATTTCTTTCTCAGTAATTCAGCTGTGAAAACTGAGTGGCGCCTGACAAAAGGATAACCCCACTAATAAACAATAAAAAGAACTAACTCACGACCTGCTCCCAAACAAGCGAGCTGCCGTGCCTATAACAAATAAAAATCTTTTTCTTTTCCAAAACATCAAAAGAGTTGTTATATCAGAATATATTTGATAAAAATATATTACAATATTATAGGTCGATATTTTTCATAAGATACATTATTGAAATTGACGGAAATGACGTTTAATACCATCTGCTATCTTTTCGGCAATCATGTATGTGGCCGCCATGATATTTCCAGAAATAATTTCTGGCATGACACCAGCATCAACCACACTGAGATTTTCCATTCCATGAACCATCAGTTCATTAGAAACCACTGAATTGTGTCTAGAATGGCCCATTCTTGTTGTTCCAACTGGATGATAACCAGTCAATGTCAGATGTCTGATAGCACAATACCAGTAGTCTCTGGAGAACTGTGGGTATTGGTCACATCCAGCTACTACAGAGATAAGTGAAGCATTGATTGACCTGAATGCTCTGGTGTCAAGTAACTTCAATGTGTGTTTTATTCCATTATATAATGTTTCTATATCGGATCCTTGTCGATCAGATAAATAATTGGGATTTATGATCGGAAAATCACGGGGGTTATTTGATCTCAGAGTGACTGATCCTCTGGATTTTGGATGAAGCAGGGCTGTCATCATGATGAGATCGGTGTATGGATTATAATCTCTTATATAAGCAGCTATCGTTTCATCATTCAGGTTCCGGATTATATCAATGGGTAACTTGAAACCTGGGGATCCCATTACTATATGTTGAATATCTGGAACAGTGCTCTTACTATCGTTCACATTCAAGAAACCTATAGAGTCGACATTGAAACTGGTTGTGAATGGTCGTTGAAAATTCAAATATCCCAACATCATGTCATCGAATGATTCATTGAATAAGCTCTGGTTGGTTTTGAAAACCAGCCCAATGAACAAAGGATGATCCTGGAGGAAACTTCCAACAGGAAGATCTTCAATCAGACTTATATTATGTCTCGACAGTTCTGATTTTGGTCCTATGCCTGATAACATCAACAACTGCGGGCTATTGTAAGTTCCAGCAGAAAGAACTACTTCCCTTGAGGCTCTCACTTCATATATCTCACCGTTTTTGATGAATCGTACACCATGCGCCCTTTTTGTGCCATTGGTAATCATTACTTTGGTCACAAAGGCATTGAGGGTAACATTTAGATTTGGTCTACTAATAATTGGATCGATGAATGCTCTTCCTCCTGTTGACACTTTATTTCCTTTGATCGTCAATACAACCTGTGATGATCCAATCTGATATTCTCCATTGATATCCACCCATGCATATCCCAACTCTTCCATCGCATTTATATAAGTGTCCGTTATAATAGTGGGTTCTGTATAACCAACATCCAATGGACCGGTTGTCCCATGATAAAGAGGATCAGCATTGAATATGTGATAATTCTCATATTTGATGAAATATTGTAGAATATCATCATAGGACCAGCCAGCGTTGCCCATTGTCTCTCATAAGTTGAAATCCTCTTTGTTTCCTCTTACAAACATCTTCGCATTTATAACACTGGTTCCTCCAAGCACCTTGCCTCTAGGAGCAGAACAAGAAGTGTTTCTCATTCCTGAAATATAATATAATTTCATTAATCTGGTTTTTCGAACAGGACGCTTGTGGAAAAAACATGGAGAGAGAATTGTACTTAGCTCCCATGTAGGTCAACTAGATGATATACAGGAATAATAATTGATATTGCATGAATATTCAACTGAATACAAGAATGGTTGGTGGAGTCGTATTCTGAACTACATTTTATTAACAACATGAGCAAATTTTGATGGCGTGGATTCTGATGACATTTAAACATCGAAAATTAGTGACATAATATTAGAGATTCATTTCGAAGTTGTAAAACGAATTGCTACCCGGTGGACATTCACCTCCACAAATATTTCAATCATATCACGATTTTCATCAGATGTCTTACATATGACATTGAAATAAGTTGATAAATTGGTATAGCAACAGTTCGTCATATTTATCACCGTAATGATACTAAATCGTGACCATCCTATGCAAGACGTTTGTCTAATAATAACTTATTGATATCGAATTTTTGATTGGAATGATCTGTAACAATATGTCAATCATTAATATATCTTTAGATTGATAATGATTCTGAAGATCAAGGATATGCGAATATCATAAATTGGTTCACGAATATTGCCCACCAACGTCTTTCCTTACATATTCCTAAATACCGATATATGACATTTTTCATATTATGATCTCCAATACATCCATATGTAGATGATAGTGTGCCATTCAAGTGACCCACTCACTCAGTCCAAGTTAACAGGGAGGAGTGCTTCGGAGAGTCGCAACCCAGGTCTTGCCCCCGGCTCTGACTTCACCTTCCGGTTGGCAAAAAGTTCAAAATTTTGTTCAAGAAGAATCTCGGTAATGAAGTGCAATGATCTCATCTCACGAAAATTGGGGCGCTTGCCGGTTTGCATACTCCTAGGTCACTCCTCAAGGGCGACATACGAACCGGAAGTGGCAATTTTTCAGTGTTATAGTCGATGATCTAGGAATGTATGCCCTTTGGCAAAACAATGAACTCGGACCCATTAATCAGTTTCCCGACATTTGCATACGATTCCGGAGAGGGGAGCTCGACTTATTCGAACATCACATGAATCCGGGTCAAAGATTAACTTCCTTCCAGGAGTGATGGGGGTATTCGAAGAAGCAAATTGCAGATATATTTGTATTTATTCATCAGAAATTTCCAGCTCAACAAAATTACATGTGTGAGACGTTAATTACCAAAATTTTTTTGTGCGATCTCTATTTGATAAACAGGGCTTTGAAAAGATGATGAAAAGAATTGACGACAAAATACTCGCAGGATGATCAAGAGGGATCGTACAGGGAGAAGAGGGGTGGATTATTGCTCATGATCGAATCTCACAATAAATCGAATAGAAATTCTTCTCAAGGACTTATGGGACTACTCATCATGATACTGGCATCTGGAAAATATATAAAGAATGTACATTCAATTTGTTGAATGTTTTGGATATAGTGTGGAGTCTGTATCCTGAACTTCATTCTACAGTTTTGTTTTCCGAATAAAAAAAATTATTTGAAAATAGAACCATATTAAATGGAAACAACATTATATTGCAAAGCAAAAATTATACGTCGTTCCCTCTATCATAATCTTCAGAGTCATCTTCGCTCTTGCTGTCTTAAGATGATTCTTCAGAGTTGATATCAGTACCTGTTAGTAAGAATATTATTTCAACTAGATATAATTATTGAAAAATGTTGGCATGATCGAGAGATATACCTGATACTTCCTCAGTTGAAGTCTCAGAGATTATGATGTCACCAACCTCTGCCTAAATCATTACGTGCTAAACTCTACCCGGCTGACGCAGCAAATCATTGTTCAGATATAAAAATTGTTTCAGCAAAAAAAAAGAAAATACTGTCAACCCGGGATTCATATTTCTGGCACAATTTGACAATTTGGCGCATGATCGCTATAAGAGTGCTGCGTGTGAATGATATCGCTAGATACTGTAGAGCTGTATTCGTCATAATAATCTCTGTTTGAGCTCTGATGTATGGAGCATTGTTTATATCAAACATCCAGTATTTCATACTTTTGCTATAAAAAATTATAATTAGTTTTGTTTCTCGAATACTGTCAATCAAATTAATTGAATTGCATTAGAAATGTTATATTTCTGAGTATCTTTTAATATTTGGAGTTCAAAAACGGATGATAATCCCAACATAACCCAGCAAACATTGAACTAGCGGAAGAAGTCCGGCCTAGTGCAGGCTAGTCTGGGAAACTGCCGATGACGGGATATTGGTAATGGGCCGATGATTTTCCTATGCCAAGTAACCATTAGTTAACAATACGATGATGGCCTTGAGATGGTGAGATGTCTGGAACTAATTGAATACTACCGAGATCTGGCCCTTTGCTGGCCAATTTCATGTTCGCTACTAGTCCCCCTTGTGGATTTTCTGGAAACGTCTACATCAACAATCAGCTGATTAATATTATAGGTATGTGACTAAGATGGCTGACTCTCGTCAGTGGTGATCGCGTACTAGTTTGTTTATGTCGAATCAATGTGATCCTCTCTTTTCCTGATGGTTATTCATGATGGCAGGAGTATTCTCAATTGATAATAATAGAAGACGGATTCTTCAATTATGATAATATTGAGTAAGTATCAATCTACCTACATAGTGTTTCAAATTTCATTAT
The DNA here is from genome assembly GCA_918026855.4 of Phaedon cochleariae. NCBI lineage: Eukaryota > Metazoa > Arthropoda > Insecta > Coleoptera > Chrysomelidae > Phaedon > Phaedon cochleariae. The sequence goes on from OU896723.1 coordinate 11,300,180, forward strand.
CAGATGCATGTGTTTAGTATCTCGTAACCTCATATACCTAATGATCATAATAATTGGAGTCGGCTTCACTTCTCCAAAAGCAACTATCATTTTCAACTCGTTTGTTGCTATCAAAAGCAATCTTGGGTTATGAGAACCTGTCTCTATATTGAAGAACTAAATGACAATAAGGTTGCAGCTACAGAAATACCTGTGCCGAGAAAATAATGAGAATTGAAAAGCTTCATATTATCACGTCATCAGACAATATAGGCCACTAATATATAACAAATGATGCATTTTATATTTCAGAACTACCTAAAAACTTTGAAGTAATGCTACCCAATAAGATGTAGATACCACATACCAACCAGTAAGCAGTCACTCCGAGAAATTTCATCGTTGAAGAACAGAGAGGTTAAGAAGATATCATTGTGTCATTCATAAAATTCTTGAAATCTGGTATGTGTCTAATTGAGGATGAGAGGGTTATATTGTGAAATAAAGAGGTACTAGAAATTTCAGATCCATTGGACTTCTGAAACCCCTACCCCTCCTCTACCACGATAGTATGTAACCAATGTCGTTAATTGGCCATTACAGTCCCATCATTTATGTATATGCTGGGCTTACTATGGGAATCTCAATGTGCCGATTATGTTGTACTGGCCTTTTGCTGGAGAACTGAATATGATTGCTTGGTACCCAGCACTGGGACCAGCTGCCGGCCGCAGTGTACTGATATATAGAGTCCCGCATATGGGACCATTCACTGGGCCGCTGATGTCAGGTATTAGAAAAATATATTTGGCCATTGATGCCCCATATCAAAATGTTTGCTGGGAATAGTCCTACGAGCTGGATGTATAATTGGTTGATACAAGTTGGAAAGTTATAAATTTGGTAATAGAGGTGCTCAACATTGGGTGGAGAGCAATTATTGGAGTTGATTGGTGGTAGCAGATAAGGAGTGGTTACCTTGTATAGATTGTTCGAGAAGGTGCAATTGTATTGTGGTGGAAATCAGCGAGCAATAATCAGTATAGAGATGGTAGTAGATTTGGATAGACAAAAAGCAGATAGTTTTTTGACTCTTATTCCTTTCATCCTATTAATTCATTGAATTCTGTTCTTTTTTGTGAAAGTATTGTGGCAAAACCATGTCAGAACTTCTTTCAGAAGAACTCATTCTAAAAAGGGGTACATTACAAACAAAATCAACTGATTTTTCGAACTTTCTGGATGGTGTTGGTATAAGAGATGACCAAGATGTTGATGAAATCGTATTGACAGAAGTAGAATTGTGACTAATTCGTACAAAAAAAATGTTCGATGAGGAATATGAGGGGATTCAAGGAGGAATAGAGTAATTCGTCAATGATAATGCATTGAAATCAGAAGAAATATACAGAGCTGAATTTGAAGAAGTATTTTCCAAAAATTCTACAAAGGCTTTACATCTTTTAGGTATTGAAAAGAAAACGATTGATGTACAAGAAAATTCGAGCAATGAAGATTTAAGAGAAACTCAATCTGTCAGATCTGTTGTGGCTCTTCAAGCAAGACCTCATATTATCATATCTCCGTTTTTCCCGAACTAGTGCGGGAAAACATTTCTCGCACTAGTGTGGAAAAAATTATCCCGCATTGTTGCGGAAAAGTTACATTCCTCGAACTAAATTGCGTGCGGATATAGGGTGAATCACGCACGCTTGTAGAAAAATGTATTCACCCACATTGGGCGCGCAATATGGAGAATATAACCCTCCAGGTGTAGCAGGAATCAACCACAACATGATTTCCTCAAATAGAATCCTATGGCTTGCCATCCTCTTTTGAAAACTGGTTGAAAGGAGAATCCAGCGCATTGACTATATTTCAGTTCGCAGTACGTTTGAAGGTAGCATAACAACGAAATATAATCTTGGAGTTCAATATATTTTTAACGTATTTTCATCAAAATTCTGACTTTGAGTGACAGTGACAGGCATTTTCACCCGTTTGCAAAAACAGTTCGTTTCGAACGGTGAATACGACAAAAAAAACTTAATTTCTTTTTGTGGCTCTATGAAAACAGTGGAATACAATAGCAGAATATAAGAAAAAAAAGGTAGTAGCTGTGGCAAAAAACTGCCATCAATTACTCAACACACATCTCCAGCTTTTGAAAGGTTGAAAAAATTTTAATTTCGAAATCACTTTTCAATTAAGTGCAACCTTTGAACGTATAGAAAATGAACATTTGATTATCACGCTGGATCCCTCTTCCCGCCAGCTCTCCTAGGAGAGGTTTCAAGCCATGGGGTTACATTTGAAAGAATCATGTTGATGGTGGTTTTAGCTACCCCTGGAGAGATATATCCTTGATATGGTTTGCGAAAATTAGGTGAATACATTAAATCGTTGACATATGTCGAGACTCTCCAGGAAAAAATATCACATTCCCGCTAACAGGCCTATTCAGTATTTCATAACGTTATCGTTACGTGTCGTTAGTGAATGACATATCGTTGAATAACGATGATTTTCTCGAATTGGATTTACTACCGATTTGACAGTCGGTATCGAATGACAAGCTGTCATCAAAACATCGTTCAAAGACGATAGCTATTTAGATTATCAGTAGGATAACATGAACACAAAAACAATGAATGCATAATTTCCTCTCATCCATCGGTTTTCTGTTGGAGATGGATCCAGTCAGTCTTTTCAAATTTTCAGAAGGGTTCCAGAGGAGTTGAATATGAATATTTGTTGATATTCACCGTTTATATCGATTACGACAAGTGAATGAGAATTTGAATAGACGCTTGAGGGACGCTAGTGAACCATTCGAAAGTCCTATGAAGGAAACTCTCGTGAGGATTGTCGGTTAACCAGAAAGCTATAGTTTGGGAAGTATTCCCTGCCAAAAATGTCTCATAGAAACTTATAAAAAAATATATATGAGAATTAATGAGAATGAAGTTGGATAGTGAAACAGTAATTCCGTATAATCCTATGTATTTTGCAGATACATATATAATCAGTTTCTAATGGCGATTCTCTCCCTTTTTCTTAGAAGTATAAACTGTTTTTCGCAGATATATTCATAATCAGTTCCTACTAGTAATTCCTGGTTATTTACATATGAGGATATATCAGAGTCAAGTTGGATAGTGAAACAGTAATTTATAAGCTCGAAATGTATTCTGCAGTCACATTTATAATCAGTTCCTAATGGCAATCCTCAATGGAGTCGATGAGTTTGAACTGTAATTCACAGATACATTCATAATCGGTTCTAATAGCAATTTCCAACGAAGTCTTTGAGTATGAACTATGTTTTACAGATACATTTATGATCAGATTCTGATGGCAATTCCTTATTGAAACACTGTGGCATTCATGAGAATGGAATGTGTTCTGCATATACATTCATGATGAGTTTCTAATAGCAACTCTATGAGTATGAACTCTGTTTTGCAGATACATTTGAAATCAGTCCCTAATTGCAATTCCTTATCGAATCAACGTGGCATTTATGAGTTTGAAATGTGTATTGCAGATACATTCATAATGAGTCCCTTATAGCAATCATCATCAGTTCCTAATTGGAATTCCCCATTGGAACACCGTAGCATTTATCAGTTCGAAATGTGTTTGACAGGTACATTCATGATGGGTTTCTATTGACAGTTCTTCATGTACTCAATGAGTATCAGCTGTGTTTCACAGATACATTTATAATCAGTTCTTAATAGCAATTCTTTTCGAAGTCTTTGAGTATGCACTCTGTTCTGCTGATACATGTATAATCAGTTCCTGATTGGAATTTCTCATTGAAATACCGTGGCATTCATGAGTTGGAAATGTGTATTGCAGATACATTTATAATGGGAATTTTTGAGTATAAACTGTTTTGCAGATACATTCACAATCAGTTCCTCATTATAATTTCTTATTGAAATACCGTGGCATTTATGAGTTTGAAATGTGTGTTGCAGATACATTCAGAATGAGTTTCTAATATCAATTCCGTATGAACTCTATTAGTATAAACTCTGTCTCGCAGAAACATCCATGATCAATTCCTAATCGGAATTCCTTATTGGAGCACAGTGGCATTTATGAGTTTGAAATGTATCCTGCTGGTACATTCATAATCAATACCTGATAGCAATTCCTCAGGAACACTTAGAGTATAACTCTGTTTTGCAGATACACTTATCATCAGTTCCTAATTGGAATTCCTCATTGAATGTTATGTACTTGCTTGATAAGTTCAATAAATAGACCGTCTAATTTGAGACGCATTTAATTAATAATTTGTATTGTCGTACATCGATAGAGAGATGCCTTCGCTAGGTAGTTTTTATGTGGGTACAAAAAGTTGTATAGATAGAAGAACAATAATATATACGAACACGGTATACAGAGTGATACTCTGCTCTCTTCACAATCTTATTAGATTATAATCACAAGGTGTTTCTATATTACCCAGTGTTTCTTTATTACCCAACACGTCCCCCCTAAAAAAAAAATATTACATAATATATCCCTATCCCAATATTGTTGAAATAAAGGTTATTGTAAACCAATACCTATATACTCAATACAACAACAACAAATAGTGCACTTTAGAGCACCTCTAACTATAAGTACATTTAGAAATATATAATACATAAATATAAAATATATAATATATAAACCTATAATTTTATAATTTCATTTATTTCACTTATAAATAAAAGTAGTGGATTAACTATAGTTCAATCTATCAACTGGTTTTATTTGTCTTTTTGGTCTACCTTCATCCATCTTTGTATTCGATGTACTGGAATTAGTAGGAATTTCATTTACCTGTATATTGTCTTCAAGTAAGGTTGTTGCAAACGGTATTGAGCCACTATTAACTGCAATTTTTTTTTTTTTTGATCAGCTGGTCTACATGCCTTCTCCAAGAACAACCTAAAGTTGGAATTTTTACTAGATACAAATTTTTACTTAACACTTCTCTTATGATGCCCTCCACACCAGAATGTTTTGTTTAATTTGTAACCTTTTGCCAAAACATTTTCCCCAATTTCAAACTTTTCCGATCTAGTTCCATTGAAATATTGCTTTTGTTTATTTTGATTTTCCAATACTTGCTGTTTTAGAGTTTGGTTTGGAGAAATCAAACTGAATTACAGTTTCGGGTACAGGAGCACCTTTAATAGCTTCAATTTTATCATCACATGGATGAATACCCTCCTTATCGATTATGAATCCTAAATACTGTACTGAATTTTGAAAAAATTAACATTTTTCTACTGAGATCTTGAACCCTGACTCTTGTAATATTTGCAACACCTTATTCAACCTAATTAAATGTTCCTGTTTGTTTGATCCCGTAACTAGCATTGTAAGGGTCTTTATTCTGGGGCCCTTACTTTGACACTTGTCGAACAGGCTACTGGGACCTGTCGGGGTTTCTCGAGCGCCAGATTTTTGATAGAGGTGATTTACTTCACCTGCTCCTCCCAACTGAGTCGGAAAGGAGACCCAAGGTAGCAACAGTGAAGAAAGACATCCACTGGATGTCTTCAGTAAACCAGGGGTCAAAGCTATTGAATTGACCTGGGTGCAGGGGGCCAAGAGAGCATAGGCTTTAATTATACACTCTTGGGGATTCCTGGAATACTGGTTGCTCTGAATAGATGTTTGAGTCGTCACTTCTTGTGACTTGAGTGTACTACAACTCTTATTACCGGTAGTTTTCTGGAATTTGACTTTGTTCTATACCTTTGTTGTCAGGATAGGGAAATCAGAATCACATAAACAGGTCAAGTATAGGTTTATTCAACTTCTTTCGTTCATCAGGTTACAGGCATTAATTAAAGAAAGCAAAATCTATTATACAAACAAGTTGAGGTTATGATGTTATTACAGTTTAAATTGACCTTCACACTGAAAGTTATGACATTCGAGTACAATAGCCATGCGTGTCTAGTACGTTCGGGGCAAGCAAAGGTGCAAGCAAAGCAGGGACAATGAACCACCGAATACGACCGGAAAAGTTGCAAGCGAGGGTTTATTCAGGAAAGTGAGTTTGGTATCAACAGGAATACAGGGATGAAATAGTTAAGTTAAATCATTAACGCGGAATAGACTGGTGAAAAGTACTCCTTCAGGGTGTAGCTCTACCTCTGGCTCATAGCAGTATTCGGAAGCCGTCTGCAGGTTGACTTGCGAATCCTACTTTTCTCAAACAAAAGGAGACGGGCCCTGGATCCACACAGGCGGGCTTCCAATCTCGAAACAATCGGAGTAGGGTGTCCCTAAGCTTGTGGCGAGATCCACCCAAAGGTTGAGCCGCAGAGCAAAGCTTAAAAGACACTACTATTTTCGATACAACAGCTATGTTACTTATTAACTCTGAACGTCTGAATGTGGAGTATTCTTCACCAGACAAGGTTTTAATCTACTCAGGCGATATTTTACTAGATACAAAACTCACTTGGTACAGGGTGATAAACTATAAGCAATACGCAGACCAATTTGAAATAGCTTACTTGGATGAAACAGGAGTACTGCTGGCTGCGAAACACTCGACACTGCTACTGGCGCGACCGCGAAGGTTCGGATATCGGCCCGGGAGACGCAAATCTACACACTCGATGGATTTTTCGGAAAATGATACAGGTGACAGGTGTAAGGTTATGAATTCTCAAATTGTAGCAAAAGGCATGAACCGGAAAACTGAAAAGTATGCTGGAATTGAACTGACTGGAAATATGAAAAGTGACTGGAATATGAACTGTAAGGTGAAGCAAACTGGAGTAACTACCCGGAAAAATAACTGGAAAACTATCAGGAATTGCGAACTGGAAAAATAGCGCAAGCACAGGAACACTGGTAAACCGACTGGAAAGTAATACCGGAGAATCGAACTCAAAGAACTAACTGACTGTCGGACTAACTCACGCTGGACTCACTGCGAACTAACTAACTGCTCGCTCCGATGGACCGAGTATTTATGTCCTGCCTAGACCTTGACGCAAATTGAGCAAGGCCAACAGCTATCCTTGCTCCTGATTGGTCAGTTTCGACTGACCTCGTGAAAATGCCGGTAACAACCTTGAAAGCCGAAGTTGTCCTTGGAAAAAGAAAAATGCGGAAATAATATTTTCTCAGCCAACAGGGCCCAGGCACATGATCAACCTTCTTTGCTGAAGCTACTGAATCAATATTTTTATCCTATAAGCAGAGACATTCAAGTTATTGCTAGGTAAATATTTGCATCTTCAAGGTCAAGGCCGAACATGCGGAAATTATGAATTTTCAGGAAATATTACAATCAGGGGCATTCAAAAGTTGCAGGAAGTCCTCTCGTATCTCCAAGACAGGATTTTATTTTACTCTATTCATCAGGATTGCTTTCCAAACGTAATAGAGGCTACCAAAGAACTTCCCGTACTTGTAGAACAAAGAGTCAATTTCTGGAGCTAGGACAGGGCTATAATGACACGAAAGACATCCCTAGTAGTTGGTATACGAGACTGATATCTTTCAGAATAGGTTTTTCATGAGGAGGTGTGTAACGAACTGCATATTTTCAATATCAGCTAGATGTCGAGTAGAAGGTTAGTACCTGACTTATAAGCAATTATGAGCCCCTGCATCTTGGGTGATAACTGATTTTACTGGAATATAAGCTCGGAATGGAAATATATACGATAAGACAGAAATTTAGATAGAAACCGTTTCTTAGTAATGAAGTCCAAAAAAACACTTCATTACACACCCCTCCTTCTTACGGAAAAAAAATTGAAGCTTCAGCTGCAATTTTTTTTGTATACATCTACCTCTTTACTCAATTAACTTAGGTATCCTCGTCTGGTAGCTGGTTCTGGTGAGCAAGGCGACATGCCTGCTGTGACGTATTTCTGGTAGCTGGTTCTGGTGAGCAAGGCGAGATGCCTGCCGGGAAGTTATTCTGATGACTGGATCTGGAGAGCAGGGCGAGATGCCTGCTGTGAAGTTTTTCTCCGGCTAGTACCGGTATCCGGGGCGCAGTCTCTCACACGAGCAGCGCGAGCATTGGACGCCTCGATCGGCGACGGTTGGCGTGGACGTCTGGGTCCGTCGGTTGACCTGCGTCGGGGCTGGTGGCCTGGTGGTCCGGCTGGTGGTGGTGGGTTGAGCCGGGATGATCACTGGGAGGTGCTCCGGGTATCTTCTCGGGGGTCTGGGACACTGGCAGTCGCATGACCGCACGCCATCCAGTCCACAGCGCGAGCAGAACCACCTTGACGGTCGGGTACATCCTTCTCGCCTGTGTCCCGGCCTTCCGCAACGCCAGCAAAGTTGCTGTGCCACAGGAAGGTAGGTCAGCTGTAACTCTCCCACGCCTATGGTGGCCTTGAAGTAGGAGGTCGGGACGAAAGGCTCCGCGGACCGCGCCGGAGCCGCGGTGGTGTCTGGACTGGTAGTAGTCAGGATGGGTTCGCCTGGACGGGGGGTAGTCAGGCTGGATTCGCCTGGACGGGGGGTAGTCAGGCTGGGTTCGCCTGGACTGGTGGTAGTCATGCTGGATTCGCCGGGACTGGTGGCATCCGCGACGATGATGCCGGAGCTGATGATAGTCAGGCTGGGTTCGCCTGGACTGGTGGTAGTCATGCTGGATTCGCCGAGACTGGTGGCATCCGCGATGATGATGCCGGTGTCGAGAGGGTTCAGGCTGGGTGCGCCAAGCCCGGCAACATTGGGCGTCTCGGGGTCGCTTTCCCATCCGGCGGTGTCGTAGATCGGCAGGGGCGAGGGCAGTGGTGAGGTTCGGATTTCCAGGGAATCGTTCATGGCTGTGAACAGAACATATCATCAATTTTCCTTTACTCTTAGGACTCTGGTTTTTCGAATTTACTCGGGGTGGAATGGCAATCCACACGGCTTTCCCAGGCCCCGTGCGGACGGGGGTATCGGCAACATCATAACTCAGGACAGGAGTCTTCTAGCTATGCTTCGGGGTGAAAGGGCTTTAAATCCTTTATGTGAACTCGGTTGCAACGTTTCCCAGTTGCACTTCTCAGGTTGTAGACAACTGGTGACAGGACTTGGGTCACAGTGAATGGTCCGGAATATTTCGGGGCCAGTTTGGCAGCGTGACCGCGGATCCCGGAAGATAGATTGTGCTCTCGCTTCATTACTTTGTCCCCGAGGTGACATCTCCAATCTCGGCGGCGGAGATTGTAGTAATGACTCTGGTTATTGAAAGCTCTGGCCAAGTTCACGCGGACCAACTCATGAACTTCTTTCAATTTGACCATATGCGCTACCCAGAAGGTCAGAGTATTCTCGCGATTTTCTTCTGGAACAGGGGCATCGGGATCTTCCTCTGAAACCGGGGCTCGGAGCAAGGCCTTCGGAGGCTCTAACTCTCGTCCAAACATGAGGAAAGCAGGAGTGAACCCAGTGGAGTCATGTCGGGCAGTGTTTATTGCAAACTGGAGTTCAGGAAGATGTTGATCCCATTTCCGGTGGTCATTCTCGCAATACTGGGAGATCATGGTCTTAACGGTTTTGTTTGTTCTCTCGACTGGGTTAGCTTGCGGTGTATACGGAGGTGTCAGTCTGTGCTTTATGCCGAGTTCCATCAGGAGATCTTCGAAGACTTTTCCGGTGTACTGAGCACCATTGTCGCTGATGACAGTGCCTGGACGTCCAAATCTCAGGACGATATCCTCATAGAAGGCCTGAGCAACAGCTCGGGAGGTAGCCTTCCGGAGAGGACGGACTTGAACCCATTTTGTGAATCGGTCCTGATAGACAGCCAGGTAGCAATTTCCTTTACTGGAGCGGGGTAGCGGACCGACTAGATCGGTGGAAATAGTATCCCAGGGCTTGTTGTTCTGGGAAGGATTCATTTTTCCTGGCGGCTGTTGCTGGGATACTTTGTATTCCTGACACACTTTACAACTCCGGACGTATTGGGAGATTTCACGGAACATTCCTGGCCAGTAATAGCGATGACTGATCCTGGCGATTGTCTTCGCTATCCCCATGTGACCCGCGGTGACAGCATTATGATTTTCGTCTAATACTTGTTGGCGGAGGGGTTTAGGAACACAGAGCTTCCAGGGATCGCTCATCTCTATCTCACATAGGTTGTGGGCATCCCAAAAATGTCGGAACAGGCGATTTTCCTTGACACAGTAGTCTGGAAACGCCTCCGGGTTTTTCTCTACCTCGGCTTTCTTACTTCGATACCAGGAACATTGTTCTCCGGCTTCCATTTCAGCCTCTGTCACACAACACATAACATCTATCTCAGATTCATCGGGACTGGATCCAGGTAATGGTTGACGGGATAAAGCGTCAGCAACTTTATTCAGGACTCCACGGCGGTATTTGACTTCGAAGTCAAATTGTTGCAGGAACATAGCCCATCGAGCTATGCGACCGGACGGACTCTTGATGGACTGCAGCCATTTCAGGGACAAATGATCAGTCAGGACAGTGAAATGATAACCTTCCAGGTATGGTCTCAATTTCTCTATACTCCAGACGATGGCCAAACATTCTTTCTCGGTGACGGAGTAGTTACGTTCAGGTGCGGTCAACATGCGACTCGCATACGCCACTACTTTTTCCTGACCCTCTATGGTCTGGGTAAGCGCTGCTCCCAAACCACAATCGGAGGCATCAGTCTGTAGAATGAAAGGCTGAGTAAAATCCGGACAAGTCAATGCTGGTGCCTCGGTAAGTCGGGCTTTCAGAAACTCAAAGGCGGTATCCTGAGCTTCTGTCCATTTCCAACGGTTACCTTTCTTCAGCAACTTGGTCAGTGGTGCCACTATCCCGGAAAAGTTAGGAATAAATCTCCTATACCAGGAAGCCATCCCTAGAAACTGTCTGAGTTTTCTTAGGGTGTTTGGGGCGGGCCACTGGACAATAGACTCTATCTTGTCTGGATCCGTCTGGATTCCTTCAGGAGTTACTACGTGTCCTAAGTACTTGAGTGAACTCAAGCAAAACCGGCATTTTTCGGGATTTAACTGGAGGTTTGCTTGCCATAAACGGTTGAAAACTTGCTGGAGATTTCTCAGGTGTTCATCGAATGTTTTGCTCAGTACTATGATATCATCTAAGTATGCAAAAGCAAACGGTTCCATCTCTGGTCCAATGATTTGATCCATCAACCTCTGGAATGTTGCTGGAGCGGAATGGAGTCCAAACGGCATGACTCGGAACTGGAATAATCCTCGTCCAGGAACGGTGAAAGCAGTGACAGGTTTGCTATCATTGGTCAGCGGTATCTGCCAATATCCTTGTCTTAAGTCCAGACTGGAGATGTATTTGGCTTCCCGGAGTTTATCTAATATGGAATTGATAAACGGTAACGGGTAAGCATCCTTCTCGGTAACATCGTTCACTTTCTGGAAATCAATGCAGAACCGATGTTTTCCATCCTTCTTTTTAACAATGACTACCGGCGAACTCCATGGACTGTCAGAAGGTTCGATAATGCCTTCGTCCAGCATTCTATCGACCTCTTCGTTGATCACTTCCTGCATTTTCGGATTTTGAGGGCGGTACCTTTGTTTGATCGGCTCTGTCGTTTTCAGGCGAATGCGATGCTTTACCAAAGGTGTCGGTCCTTTTATCTGTTGGAATGCGGGTAGTTGGTGATCTAGAAACATTTCCAGGGTGTGTCGTTGTTCAGGTGTCAGGTTTGTCTGCTCTGAGCTGGATGGTTCTGGACTGGCGAGAGTTTCTGGAGGGAGTGCATTCGTAGACAGGACAGGATGTACTGGATTTCGGTTTATGTGTACTAGATTGCTGGAGGTATGTGGAGTTGATCTTTTGTCTGGGCTTCTGGATGTTTGTGATTTGTCTGGATTTCTATAGATTCTGGACTTACTGGATGTTGCTCGGGGAATGGTGGCTGGACTTCTGGATGTTTTGGGAATACTGGATGTTTCTGAAATTCGTCTGGAATCGGGATTACAGGAGGGGTGGGGCCTGTCCGGATTTCTGGATGGTGCTGGAGTTTGCGTTACTGCAGGATTTTTGGGTGCTGGTACTGGTATCGGACTTCCCTGGGAACCAATAACCGACACGTTCTTCTGATTCCAGTACACAGTGGCATTTGACAGGTCTATACTGAAGCCCTGGGTGCGAAGAACGTCCATGCCCAACACCATATCGGCAGACAAACTCGGAAGAACCAAAAGTTCTATGGATAGGCACTCGGTGCCTATCGTCATCCAGGGTTTATAACTTCCTGTAATCTGGGCAAGGGATCCATCGGCTTGACAGGACTGGGCCACTGTGAGTGGGCGTTTCAGTGCGCCAAAACGTTCGCAGCATTCGGCCACTGCCTTGCTGGCAAACGACCGGGTAGCGCCAGTATCTATCAAGGCTGTGAACTGGGTATCTCCTATGATTACTGGAATATGAGGACGGTTGTCCTTCTGGGAAAGGGGCTGCTGGGTGTATTCGGTGCTTACTGGCTGGAGCCGGACTGTCCCCGATTCAATCGGGCTCCTCGCTAGTTTTCCGACCGGGTGCAGGTGCAGTCTCTGGACAGGACTCCGTCGCGTCCACAGCGCGAACAAAATGTCTTCGGGGCATTCCGACACTCGTCTCTTCGATGTCCAGGCTGGCCACATCTCCAGCAGATGGCTCCTCTATCATGAGCACCTGGACTGGGCATTATCGCCCTTGCCGGAGTACTTCTGGGAGCAGGGGAGGGTATTCCAGGTGCAGGCCTATTTAAAGGTTGATTGGTCTGGACGGGGGTTATCTGGACTGGATTGGGCTGGGTTGCTCTCATAGCCCGAACTGGTTCAGAGTACGTCGGCCTGTTCTGATAACTAGGACCTCGGGAATACATTCGGCGTATCTCGCCACGTAAGCTCTGGAATTCCAGGATCAGGGTAATCAGAGAGGGAACATCATGGAAATCGGATCTCTTGATATACTGACGATAGTCTGGCAACAAGTTCCTATATAGCCAGGCTACTTCCTGGGTAGATGTCAAATTTCCATGACGTCTGATGAGGGTCTGCATGTCCACGACGTAATCCATGGCCGGTTCGTTGTCCTTTTGTAGCCGGCGGCTGATTTCCATTTCAATATCTTCTTGATATCGAATGGGGAAATAAGAAGTTCTGAAAACTTTCTTAAATGACTGCCAGGAATTCCAGTACACTTTATTGCAGCGGTACCACAGTAGTACTCTGCCCTGGAATAATGTGGGAAGGGTGTCCAGGAGTTGTTCCGGGTCGGCCTTCTCGGCATCTCCGATTTCTTCCAGTCTTTCCAGGAATGCTACAGGATCGGTAGTACCGTCAAAATGCAAGTTCCACCGATGGGCTTTCAAGGCAGGACGATAGGGGGCAATAATATTTGGACCTGGAGAAACAGGTGCTGGAGGGTAAGTAAATCTCTGAGCCCTGGTACCGGGTCCCAAGTTCGATGGCGCAGGGATTTGGGTGTGACAGGATCGCGGCTGCGGTGCTGGCTGCATTGCCGGCTGCTGCGTTCCGACATTCTGCGGAACGGTGTTCTGTGCAACCGAATTCTGTGTTCGGGTGTTCTGTGGTCCTGGGTGGAAGGACGGGACTAACAGGTGTGGCATTGGCATTGACATAGGTGGGACAGCTGTCGGTATTGTCAGGTTAGGCAATGTTTTGGGCCCCATTGAGGGGCTTGGCACTGGATCGGGGGGTAACAGGTTATCGGTGTCTCCCTGAACAGTTGGGGACTTCATACCGATCATTTTGGGAAGTTCTTCCCTCAGAAACCATATCAATCGACGACGTAGTTCCAGAACTGTCCCCTCCACGTCAAGGCCATATTGTTTCATCTCATCTACAAGCTCTGGCTTTTTCAACCTGTAGATCCAGCTGACTCGGGGCTCCAGGTTGGTAAAATATTCATCAACTAGTTCTTCCCGATCAGGGTCTGGAGACTGGGGCCTACTATTCCTGGTAGGTTCAGGTGGGGCATCCAGACGATCCATGTCATTCAATGCACTGGGGGAAGGTGAAGGGGCCAGGCTCGGAGAATCAGGCATGATATAGTTTTCTCAAGGAGAGGGAAAAAAAAATCAAACTCAATAATCACGGTAGTTAAACAATTAAATTCAGAAAAAAAAATGTAAACCCAAAAATCAAATTGAAAAAAAATTAAACTTAAACTATTTTCCAAGTTTCAGGAACCACAAACCCTGGAACTGGTCTGGTTTTATTTCTATAAAGTCCCTAGTATATTTGCAGGATAGGTTTTGTTACCAGGAACATCAAGAGTAAATACCAGGAGAAAAAAAATCAAAAACAAAACAAAACTCTGGAAGTATAACACTAAATCTTCCTACGGGACCACTTATCCAACTATTTGGTATCTACCTGGTGGATATTCAAAAAAAAATCAAAAATGCAAGAAAAAAATATTATTCTGGACTGGATATATTTTACAAGTCCCCTGCAGGGTATGATATTGATTTCAGGAAATTCTAAGTCTCTGTCAGGGTGGAATGAGCCAAGTTTTTCAGGAAAATACCCTTCCTGTCTCTGGTTGTTCAAATTCAATGTAGCCACTAGGTAATTACTAATCTTTTACTGGAATGAGGCTGGAACTCACTTGATTAGATGTCAGGACCTGGCTTATGTAAAACCAGAAAAAAAAAACAAAAAAAAACTGGAAACTGATCCCTATCTCTCAGGTGTGTACATGTGTCAAAATAAATCAAAATTATGAACTAACTGGCTTCTGGATTTGTTATCACTTAACTATCTACTCAGGAATAACTGTTAATCGGAAAGACTATACCCCAATGCTGGTAGCTTATGTTTCCCCTGTGCTGTTATTCAAAGTTCAGGAATTTATTCCAACAGGTTTTCTGGAGGTCAAATCAAATTTTGAAAAAAAAATCAAACCAGGATGAGAACAAACTAACTATTATCTGGTACTCAGGCAGGTAATGATAACTATAAGTATATATCTACAGGATTAAACAACAAAACTAATATTGTTTAATGTCCGGAGAGCTAAAGTATTACTTTGGGTGCAGGTGAGTCTTGATGTTCAGTTCATATATAATTCCAGGAGCATACTAGCATAATCTATACCTAGTAATTGATAACTATTTACTGCATTAGCTATCAGGACTAGTAGTGTATCAGCCTTTCCGTTTCAGCAATTATAGGTTGTTCAAATATCAATGTAACTTTCAGAATATTCGAGTCTGGGTTTTCAATGTCTGTTCAGTATCTACACAGGAACATTCAGGACCAATTTCATCAGGCAAGTTATGAATTTTACTGGACTACTACTGATTTACTGGTGTATGAAAGCTTTTCTGATTTCACTGACAACAAAGGTTTCTGGACTGGATTGTGCTTACGGTTTACAGGTACTCAGGTCTGTTTATTGTGTTCAATTCAATATGCCGAGTCCCTGCTCTAGGGCGTCATTTGTAAGGGTCTTTATTCTGGGGCCCTTACTTTGACACTTGTCGAACAGGCTACTGGGACCTGTCGGGGTTTCTCGAGCGCCAGATTTTTGATAGAGGTGATTTACTTCACCTGCTCCTCCCAACTGAGTCGGAAAGGAGACCCAAGGTAGCAACAGTGAAGAAAGACATCCACTGGATGTCTTCAGTAAACCAGGGGTCAAAGCTATTGAATTGACCTGGGTGCAGGGGGCCAAGAGAGCATAGGCTTTAATTATACACTCTTGGGGATTCCTGGAATACTGGTTGCTCTGAATAGATGTTTGAGTCGTCACTTCTTGTGACTTGAGTGTACTACAACTCTTATTACCGGTAGTTTTCTGGAATTTGACTTTGTTCTATACCTTTGTTGTCAGGATAGGGAAATCAGAATCACATAAACAGGTCAAGTATAGGTTTATTCAACTTCTTTCGTTCATCAGGTTACAGGCATTAATTAAAGAAAGCAAAATCTATTATACAAACAAGTTGAGGTTATGATGTTATTACAGTTTAAATTGACCTTCACACTGAAAGTTATGACATTCGAGTACAATAGCCATGCGTGTCTAGTACGTTCGGGGCAAGCAAAGGTGCAAGCAAAGCAGGGACAATGAACCACCGAATACGACCGGAAAAGTTGCAAGCGAGGGTTTATTCAGGAAAGTGAGTTTGGTATCAACAGGAATACAGGGATGAAATAGTTAAGTTAAATCATTAACGCGGAATAGACTGGTGAAAAGTACTCCTTCAGGGTGTAGCTCTACCTCTGGCTCATAGCAGTATTCGGAAGCCGTCTGCAGGTTGACTTGCGAATCCTACTTTTCTCAAACAAAAGGAGACGGGCCCTGGATCCACACAGGCGGGCTTCCAATCTCGAAACAATCGGAGTAGGGTGTCCCTAAGCTTGTGGCGAGATCCACCCAAAGGTTGAGCCGCAGAGCAAAGCTTAGGAGACACTACTATTTTCGATACAACAGCTATGTTACTTATTAACTCTGAACGTCTGAATGTGGAGTATTCTTCACCAGACAAGGTTTTAATCTACTCAGGCGATATTTTACTAGATACAAAACTCACTTGGTACAGGGTGATAAACTATAAGCAATACGCAGACCAATTTGAAATAGCTTACTTGGATGAAACAGGAGTACTGCTGGCTGCGAAACACTCGACACTGCTACTGGCGCGACCGCGAAGGTTCGGATATCGGCCCGGGAGACGCAAATCTACACACTCGATGGATTTTTCGGAAAATGATACAGGTGACAGGTGTAAGGTTATGAATTCTCAAATTGTAGCAAAAGGCATGAACCGGAAATCTGAAAAGTATGCTGGAATTGAACTGACTGGAAATATGAAAAGTGACTGGAATATGAACTGTAAGGTGAAGCAAACTGGAGTAACTACCCGGAAAAATAACTGGAAAACTATCAGGAATTGCGAACTGGAAAAATAGCGCAAGCACAGGAACACTGGTAAACCGACTGGAAAGTAATACCGGAGAATCGAACTCAAAGAACTAACTGACTGTCGGACTAACTCACGCTGGACTCACTGCGAACTAACTAACTGCTCGCTCCGATGGACCGAGTATTTATGTCCTGCCTAAACCTTGACGCAAATTGAGCAAGGCCAACAGCTATCCTTGCTCCTGATTGGTCAGTTTCGACTGACCTCGTGAAAATGCCGGTAACAACCTTGAAAGCCGAAGTTGTCCTTGGAAAAAGAAAAATGCGGAAATAATATTTTCTCAGCCAACAGGGCCCAGGCACATAATCAACCTTCTTTGCTGAAGCTACTGAATCAATATCTTTATCCTATAAGCAGAGACATTCAAGTTATTGCTAGGTAAATA
Organism: Phaedon cochleariae; assembly: GCA_918026855.4. Lineage (NCBI taxonomy): Eukaryota > Metazoa > Arthropoda > Insecta > Coleoptera > Chrysomelidae > Phaedon > Phaedon cochleariae. Next base: position 11,317,477 of record OU896723.1, read on the forward strand.
TTTGCATCTTCAAGGTCAAGGCCGAACATGCGGAAATTATGAATTTTCAGGAAATAATACAATCAGGGGCATTCAAAAGTTGCAGGAAGTCCTCTCGTATCTCCAAGACAGGATTACATTTTACTCTATTCATCAGGATTGCTTTCCAAACGTAATAGAGGCTACCAAAGAACTTCCCGTACTTGTAGAACAAAGAGTCAATTTCTGGAGCTAGGACAGGGCTATAATGACACGAAAGACATCCCTAGTAGTTGGTATACGAGACTGATATCTTTCAGAATAGGTTTTTCATGAGGAGGTGTGTAACGAACTGCATATTTTCAATATCAGCTAGATGTCGAGTAGAAGGTTAGTACCTGACTTATAAGCAATTATGAGCCCCTGCATCTTGGGTGATAACTGATTTTACTGGAATATAAGCTCGGAATGGAAATATATACGATAAGACAGAAATTTAGATAGAAACCGTTTCTTAGTAATGAAGTCCAAAAAAACACTTCATTACAGAATATCATCAATGAAACAAATCGTACCCTCAATGCTTTCCAGCAAAACGTCCTTGGTTTTTTGAAAAATTGCTGGGCCTGAAGCAACCCCAAGAGGGAGTCGATTATAGCAAAAAATACCCTTGTGAGTGGATATGCTTACTAATTTTTTTGAATCGGTGTCTAATAGTATTTGCTGATAGGCATTTGAGAGGTCGATTTTTGAAAATTGCACACCACCTGATAATTTTGCAAATAATTCTTCTGCCCTTGGTAGTGGATATTGATTTATCAGAATATGAGGGTTTATGGTGACCTTGAAATCTCCACAGAGTCTGACCTTTCCATTCGGTTTTATGACTGGTACCACTGGTGTTCCCCATTCTGCATAATCTATGGGTTAAATTACATTATCCTTCAATAATCGATTCAGTTCTTCTTCCTCTTTCTCCTTCATGGAATAAGGAATTGGTCTAGCCCTGAAAAATTTTGGTGTTATATTATCACTTTTCAACACCAATTTTGCAACATCCTTATTGAAAGTACCTAAACCAGGTTCTAATAATAATTTATACTTTTCAACCAAGGATTTAATATTATGAAATCCCTCATCGCAAAAATTTATTCCAGACATGGTTATCTCAAAAATACTCAAAAAATCTCTTCCTAATAAAGGTGGCCCTCCATTTTCAAAAATGAAAATAGGCAATTTGGAACATTTATCTTTAAATGAAATGTTAACATCAATATAACCCAATGGCGAAATTTTATCTCCTGTATAAACAAATAATTGTTTTTCAGTTTTTTTCATGTTAATTTCAGAAAAATTTTGCTTATAGAAAACTTTGGACATACAAGTCACACTGGCCCCAGTATCAATTTGAAATTTAAAAGGTTTTCCTTCAATAGAAACATCTGCTATGAAAGGATTATTATTAAATTTTGAATCTACAGTAAATAAATAATTTTCTTCTGTACTCTCTTCCACAAAATTATGAGAATTTCTATTCCGATTTAGAGAACTCCTGTGACTGCTGTTATTTTGAAAATTCGAATTTTTTTGAGGACATACTGGTGCCAAATGCCCCTTTTTATGACAAATATGACATATAAAATCTTTATACCGACATTGGACTGACGCATGATTTCTCCTACCACATACGTCACAAGATACTTGTGAGTTCCACCTGTATCGACCCATCTCAGCCGGTTGTGACGTCAGATTTTCCGCTTTCCATCTTGGATTTCCTGTGGAGTTTTTTCTTGTTACTGTTGGCTCTGCTCTACTGTATAATTGATGCAGTTCTTCTTTATATTTTCCTGCCGAATACTCTGGTTCCATCAGTGAACTTTCCTTAGCGGCTGCTTTTTGTATAGCATCATCAAAAAGAATTTTTGGATCTTCCTCGAAAAGTCTACCTTTTATATAGCCATTTTGCATACCATATATGAATTTATGACACAATGCCATTTGCAAATAACTTCCAAAGTCGCATCTAGCCGATAGACTCCGAACACGTGCTGCCCATTCTCTCACTGACTCACCTGGTTGCATTTCCGCATCATAAAATTTTGCTCTTTCAGCATGAGTTGACGTACTTGATCCAAAATGTTGGTTTAATGTGTCTATCAAGTCCTTGAATGACTTCTTCTCGGGTGTTTCAGGCACACACAAATTGAAAACCAACCTGTATGAGTTTTCTGACAAAAGATTCAGAAAAATTGCACGCTGTTGCTCGTTAGCTTCTATTTCATTGGCTATAAAATAGTTTGTGAGTCTCGGCAAAAAAATCGACCAATCACTCGTGTCACTATCAAATTCTCGCAAATGTCCAATTACCATCGAGTTTGGAGTAGTCATATCGTGATATCTTAGTTCGATCGCAACAATCCTCGTCGCCAGTGTTATGTACTTGCTTGATAAGTTCAATAAATAGACCGTCTAATTTGAGACGCATTTAATTAATAATTTGTATTGTCGTACATCGATAGAGAGATGCCTTCGCTAGGTAGTTTTTATGTGGGTACAAAAAGTTGTATAGATAGAAAAACAATAATATATACGAACACGGTATACAGAGTGATACTCTGCTCTCTTCACAATCTTATTAGATTATAATTACAAGGTGTTTCTATATTACCCAGTGTTTCTATATTACCCAACACTGTCTCGCAGAAACATCCATGATCAATTCCTAATCGGAATTCCTTATTGGAGCACAGTGGCATTTATGAGTTTGAAATGTATCCTGCTGGTACATTCATAATCAATACCTGATAGCAATTCCTCAGGAACACTTAGAGTATAACTCTGTTTTGCAGATACACTTATCATCAGTTCCTAATTGGAATTCCTCATTGAATTACCGTGGTATTCATCAGTTTGAAATGTGTTTCACAGGAACAATCATAATGAGTTCCTATTGGCAGTTTTTCACGTACTCTATGAGTATAATCTGTGTTTCACAGATACATTTATAATCAGTTCCTAATAGCAATTTCTTTCGAAGTGTATGACAATAAACGCTGTTCTGCAGATACATTAATTATAATTAGTCCCTAATCATGATTTTTCTCAAATACCTTGGCATTCATGAGTTCAAAGTGTGTATTGCAGATAAATTCATAGATAGCTAATTATAGCACAGTCATATGAAATCTACGAGTATGAATTCTGTTTTGCAGATACATTTCATAATCAGTCACTAATCGGAATTTATCACTAAAATCCCGTGGTATTTATGAGTTTAAAATGTGTATTGTAGATACATGCATTCATAATGGGTTCATCATTGCAATTCCATATGAACTCTGATTTGCAGATAGATTTATAATCAGTTCCTGATCAGAACTCCTTATCGGAATGCAGTTGCATTTATGAGTTTGAAATGTTTATTGCAGATTCTTTCATAATCAGTTCCTCATAGAAATTCCATATTAACTCTATGAGTATGAACTGTGTTCTGCAGATACATTCATAATCAGTTCCTGATCAGAGTTTCTCATTGTACTACAGTGGCAATTATGAGTTTGAAATGCGTTCTGCAGGTATATTCATGATCAGTTCCTGATGTATAACTCTGTTGTGCATATACACTTATCATCAGTTCCTAATTGAAAGTCTTAATTGAAACAGCGTGGCATTGATTAGTTTGAAATGAGTACACTATATCTATTCATAAAGAGTTACTATTGACAGTTCTTCAGTATTTTGTACTGAACCCCTGCTTATTTTTTCATGTATCATTCGATTTTGTTTCCAAGAACGATCTCTCATATTTTTTCTGTATGAACCAACAGAAAAACAGTTGAACTTTTAAAAAAATAGTCAGTTTTTTCATTGGCATATATAAAATTTGCAAATTTAAAGGAAGAGTATTGAAGAAAGTTTCTTGGATGAATAAAATTGACAATACATAAAAATGTTGAGTAGGGGTTCTGAATATTCGTGAATACCCTGTACAGGCTGTCCCATTTTCGATGTCATAAAGGCGGATAGGTATCTCATTTATTTTCTAAAATAGAGATTTTCCATTTTCGCAAACGTGGGCTCCTTTTTAGTGAAACTCACGATACCCTTAACCAAGTTTTTGTAGCCCGCTGCCTTTTTGAGATACAGGGCAAAATTGAAAATGCTGCATTTCGGGACCCTTCTTGTATCTCAACCATCTTCCAATTCATCGAAAAAGTCGAAAGTGTTTGTCATACATTTTTTCACGTAGAATCCATTGGCGTAATCAGAATTTCAGAATAAGCTGTTATCATTCAGATATAATCAATCCAAAGTTATGTTTTTTCAAATGGAACATCACGTATATTTTTCCTCATTTGAAACATTGATGCTTTTCGCTTTTCAAAAATATACAACTTATGAGATATTTCTAGTCTTAGCCCAACATTCTGATAAATTCTAGTTTCTCAGTAGACTTTTCATCGATTGAACTTGTAAATATCTGGCAACATTGTCCATATCATAAATTTTCATATTTGCCTTGTTGCTGATACAGTGTTTCGTCACACACTAGATTCAATTTTTACCAACATTAAACATTCACCAATATTCAGCAGTATTTATTGAATATAAAAGCTGTGGACCTAATGAGTAGGTGGCTATGAAAAAAAAGCGAGTGCAGAATGTTTTATAATATTTGTCACATACCTGTAGAATTTACAATTTTTTCATACAGCGGCGAATAATAATCCAGGATATCAGAACCACAAAAATTTGAAACCAACTTATTTTATATCACAACCATTTCTAATTTTCGTATCCTGGATTAGTATTCGCTATCGTATGAAAAATTTGTGAATTCGGCAGGGAGGTGGCAAGGATTTAAAAACATTCTACACTCGCTCTGTTTTCATAGCCAGCTACTAATGAGGTCCACATCTTTTAGAGACAATAAATATTGCTGAATATTGGTAGATCTTCAATGTTGGTGGAATTGAAACTAGTGTATGAGAAAACATTGTGTCAGCAGTAAGGTCAATATGAAAATTTGTGATATGGACAATGCATGTTGCCACATATTCACAAGGCCCATCGATGGAAAATCTACTGAAAAACTAGACATTTTTCAAATTCATGCCTTCTACTATATATATATATATATATATATATATATATATATATATTATCGCTTGGAGCGCACGAAAGGGAATCCCTATTATGTTCAATGAACATCGTGCGTTCCTAATTTGATTACGTATACAAAGACTCATCGATTATATGAACCTATCAAAATCCTGAAATATACTGAAATAAGAACATTCATGACATCTCCCAGGATAGCTCAGTATTGATCGAAGTTCTGATTCCTCAATAATTCAAAAAAAAAAATAACTCACAAGAAACCAATGCCATTTGGTTCCGTGAATCCTCGAAAATTAATTGTCTTATGAAATCTCATGAAATTCATTGCATATTGGGATAGTAATGTCTTATACAATCTCAATGGTTTTCAAATATTTCATTCCACATACATTCAATGAGGATTCAATGTAATCGGATCTGTGGTTCCTCATTAGACGGTATGAATTCCTGGAAGATATTTTGCTTATAACAACCGGTAAGATACGATTGTTATCAACACTGAATTTCACCATTGAAACTTGTAAATTTGGAGTCGTTTTGAATCATATTAATGCTCATAAAAAACGCATTGAATCAGATGCGGGATTCCTTATTACAGCTAATAAATGCTGCTCTCACTGTTTCCTGTCTTTCCAGACGATATCATATACGATTATATTCGTTGATTTCTACACATATATCATACCTTCTCAGGCTCGTGAATGAGCAATGAAATATAATTGAGTATCGTGATTGGAAACCTTATACAAACAACTAACAAGATACAAAGTTATGTGTAAAATTGTGCCAGTCATTTTTAACCTACAATGATTGAAACATATGAACCTTACAGGAATTTATAGAACTCTATACATATCAGCTATGTATTGTTTATTTCAAACTCAAGAATCCTCATTAATCCAAATTAGCAATGAGGATGAAGTGATGCAATATTCGAGATAAAAAATACTCACAAGTTTATGCATCATGGCGGATGTTCAACCTCTTGGTGCGAACAAAGAAACAGATCCCGTTGGTAATCATGAGTAATGTTCACATTTATCCAAAGTTATTTCAGATTGGAGCACTATCGAATCCACTACACTACACATGATATGATATGCAATTCACACCTCAATTCTCAACAATAATTTCAGAATAATGGGTATTCTCTCGAATCAAAACAGAGATACCTGTCTTTCTTCGCGAGCAACATAAACTAAAACAAATATGGCTGGCTACTGGCTAGCTCAGTCTCAGAAGTACCAACGCAAAAAAGTTACTGTTTTGTTACCAACTTGAATTTTGTGTTCCCCTCTATGTGGAGACTTAATGACTCTCCAAGTGAATTTTCAAATGTGAATCTATGTGGATTTATGAGTTACCTATGTTATGAATTTGGCTTTGTTGTTCGGGTTTTCATGTGGATCTATCAGTTTCTAGTAGGCATGAAAATATATAATAGTTTCTTGATGCAATGCTGATAGGAATTATGAGAATGTATGAGGATATAAAGTATATTGAATGATTTTTATGTGATCGAATGAGGATTCATTTGGCAAAAACCCTCAGGCTTCTTTGTCTCTTCGAATTGTGTGCGTATTCAAGTTGAAATACCAGTACCAATATAAAAACAATTCTGTTTTGATGAGCTGAAGTTTCTGCAATAAATCGGAAAATATGGCAATATAAAGGGTCGTGTGATTGAAAAAAAAAAAAGATGATAAAAGATGGTCTGAAACTTATTTGTAACGAAATCAGGGGGTGTTGAATATATAGAAAAAAAAAGAAAATCAATAAGTTTTTTCCGAGAAAGTGACAATCAATATAGTTATATTTTCAAATAAAATATACAGGGTATCTGTAAAAGGTTCGGACATGGCTCGGCTGTGGCTTCCTAGGATAGAAACAAGTTGATTTAGGCCAACTTACCTATATCCAAAATCGTCTCGTTGAGTTGGTACAAGGCGTTGAATTTTTTTTGTAAAAAAATAATTTCGCTCATAAAAAGAGAAGGCTGGGATCAATTTCCATAATTTTTGGCATGGCATGTTCCTCAACTGTAAGTCACGTTTTGAGATGTTCTTGATCATCATCAGTGACCTGCCAGTGTTTCAAACAACCATGTTGCCGTACAAATTTTGTGATAACTTTCCAGAGGTCGGACTGGAAACTTCCAGTTTTTTTCCAGAAAAATATTTTCTTCAGAAATATTTTTTGTATCGTGTTTATCTTTGATATGTCTCGAGGTCCATTTGCGAATAAATAATTTCTGCTATGATGCATCCTGTGCATTTTTGAAAATTAATCTAATTAGTTGGACTGTTTATTGATCATGGCTACAATATGATTCATTATTGTGGATAAACTGATAAGTTGCTGGTCCTCGTTGGCATTACAAGAATTTTCACGTCACAAATTTAGCGATAACTATATACAGGACCCCCCAATCAGCACCAGACATCTTAAAGACGTACATTTTACGACTTACTTACGTCTTTACGTCCAGGGACGTATAAAGTACGTCTTTAAGATGTAAATCTATGTACATCTCAAAGACGTACACGAATTTACGTCTTTAAGACGTACATTTTAGATCGTATCCACGTCGTACCTCCCATGTCGTATAAAAGACGTCTTAAAGACGTACATTCCAGTACGTCAATTCGACTTATAGAACAATAATGTAAGTTATTTTCTGAAGAAAAACAAAATGTCATCTCTTCACGTTTTTTCTTTTCAATTGTTCAGTTTTTTCCTATTTTATCAACAAAAGTGATGTTTTTGAATTTTTTCGTCCGACATTTTGGAGCCTTCGTGTTAGATTCTCGAATTTTTACAAAAAAATCATATTCTCCGACCCCAAAAGTCCCATATAGTAATCAATTTTGAATAAAATCGGACTATAATCACAAAACTCGTCCGCCATTTTGAAGCCGACATCTTGGATTTTTCATTTTCGACAAAAGGAATTATAATCTCTGATCCCGAAATTCTTCAGATGCCAATTTTGAATCAGATCAGACCATAATCAGAAAACCATATGCCACATCGTCCGCCATATCGGATCCGCCATTGTGTTTTTTTCATGCAATAATAATATCACAACGAATTGTCACCGGAATAATATTCACTTGCCAAATTTCAAATCAATCGGACGATTTAAAGTGAGTCAAATTTAACTTGCACGTTTTGATTACAAACAGACACAAGGACATGTTAAACTGAGTAAAAGCTTGTTATGTGATATATAGAACAAACAGGGTAACAGAAGAAGTAAATATGGTATAATCATCGAAGTCAAGCAACAAAGAGCGCGGTTAGTACTTGAATGGGTGACCGCTTGTGTCTACCGTTTGATGAAGTCGTTTATTTCCCTCTTTTTTTTGCTTGTCTGCACTTGTTGCTAACTTCAGTGCACAGGTGAAAATCAACTGAAACTATGTGATTTTTCCGTAATTTGAAAGATCAATTTGAGGTCATGGACCAAAAACACCTAAAGAAGACGTCTTAAATACGTACATATTAGTGGAAAATGTATGTATTAAAGACGTCTTAAAGACGTCTCTTGGGCGTAATATGTACGTCTTTAAGACGTACTTATGTCCCGACATGTACGTCTTAAAGACGCCTTTAAGACGTACTTTGGCTGATTGGGCCAAGGTGAGCACTTTTACGCCTTGTACCAACTCAACGAAACGATTTTGGATATAGGTAAGTTGGCTAAAATCAACCTATTTTTATCCCAGGAGTCTACAGTCAAGCCATGTCCCAACCAGATTATTTTTCTTAAAAATGCATAAGATGCCTCAGATCAGAAATTATTCATTCGCAAATGATCCTGAAAAAATAACAAGATACAAAAAATATTTCTGAAGGGAATATCTTTCTGGAAAAGGAACTGGAAGTTTCCAGTCCGACCTCTGAAAAGTTGTCACCAAATTTGATAGGGCAACATAGTTGTTCGAAATACTTGCAGGTCACTGATGATGATCAAAAACATCTCAAAACGTGACTCACAGTCACAGAACATGCCATGCCAAAAATTATGAAAATCAATCTCAGCCTACTCTTCTCATGAGCAGAATTATTTTTTCCGAAAAAACGTCAACGCCTTGTACCAATTTAACGAGACGATTTTGGATATAGGTAAGTTGGCCTAAATCAACTTGTTTTCATCCCAGGAGTCCATAGCCGAGCCCTGTATAATGTTCACCTTCAACAATGACGTTCAAGCACTGACTCTGATATATTATATGAACACAAAAATTGTACCTACGCAATGGTGTCTTGCAGAATAGAAGTTATGAGCTATCAAAAATTATATTTCTCATAGAAACTGCTGGTAACCTTATAATATTAGAACCGTGCGTGTTCCCATTAGAAATTACAAATCTTTGAACTGATTTTCTCATACAAACTCATTTGATACATTTTGGATTGAGCATGCATTGTCTGATTGAAACTAGTAAACAGATTCCGCATAAAACCTCTTGTTTTATTATTATCATCATATAACAACTGTCAATCATTGTCATTAATCCTCATAAGATCTATTGAACTTGAAAATATTGTACTATTGAAAACTCACACAAACTTATAGGAAACATTTCATATTGGACATGAACTGTCTGATCCAAACTCGTGAATCATCATGAAAAAACTCTGCGAAAAAGCCTCTTGATATACTAGAAGTCATAACTATATATCCTCATCAACCCTCAAGAAGTCTATAACACATTATATCCTTAGCTTCAGCATTGTCTTTACAAACCTCGAAAACATACACATCTCATTCAAACTCATTAGATACCATTTAGATTAGGCATGTATTGTCCTATCTAAACTTGTGGATCCTTATACAAAAATTCTGCATGAAACCTCTCAACATACCATTGAAGTCATAACTGTATATCCTTATCAACACTCATGAATTCTGGAACACAAACAGCCTCAGCTTGACCCATAGGATTCGTTTCATTTCAAATCAGTATTGTCTTTTCAAACTACAAAAATCTTCAGAACATACACATCTCATACAAACTTATTAGTTACTATACAGATTAGACATGTATTATCTTATCAAAACTCGTGAATCCCAATAACGCATCATTCATTTGAACGTATGGATACAGTCATAACGATGAATCCCTATCAACTCTCATGAATCCTTGAACAAACATTTCCTCATGAGATACATATCTCATAAGAAATGATCAGATACATTTCGAATCAGACATGTATTGTCTAATCTAGAATCTTGGATCCTTATACAGCATTCCCGCATAAAACCTCTCAGAATACCATTGGAGTCATAATGGTATACCCTTATCAACACCCATCAGTTTTGATACACATCAAGCCTCAGCATGACCCATAGGATACATTCCGTTTCAAATCAGTAATGTCTTTTCAAACCCCAAAAATCCTCAGAACTAACACATCTCATACAAACTTATTAGATACCATTCAGATTAGGCATGTATTGTCCAGAATTCTTAGACAGAAATAACGCATGAAACATCATAACATACTTGAATATCATAATTTATCGAACACTTTTCACCCTCACAAAAACCCATGAAATACGTTAAAGATTATATCTATATTGTCTTTTAAAAACTTATGTACTCAATAATTATTTACCGGATTCAAGCTGATAAGAAACCTATAATTTTAGAACCGTGTTTTCATATTTGAGCTCATAAACCTAGAAACTAGTTGTCTTATAAACACTCATTGGACACATTTCAGATTAGGCATTCATTGTCTTATTGGAACTCGTAAATTCTCAGTTATTCTGAGTCACATGAATGCTAATAGAAATCGCATTAAATTAGATAAGGAATTCCTTAGTGAAACTCTAAAATCCTGATATATATTTTTCCTGACGATACCCAATAGAATTCTATTTGTGAATTCCTACACATTTCTCATATATACTAAGGCGCATGAATGTGCATGGAATACTATTCCAATTGGAAGTGGAATATCTTATTGGTGGTCATAGGCTCCTCAAACCACTTGTGCCTGATAAAAACTCTCATACTCCATATTTGTATACGCTTATAAATCACATATACTCATAAAATATCATTAAACCTTTTAGAAAGTTCATGTGCCAGAGATAATGTACTCATACGCTACAGAACTCGGTTATATATCCTTATTAATACTCATATTTTATCTATATTTCTTCATGAGACTCCATAAGGTATTTTTGGCAGGGTTCTCTCATAATATGTCGCAGTATCCCAAGGAGGCCAGAAGGAATACTAGTATATACCATCAGTTGTTGAAAATATAATCGGGAAGTACCTACTTACTGATGCACCCATCTGTTGTTACCAAAAATCTATAGAAAGAGAAATCATGGGCTATGCCCCAGCAGATGTATCTATGAAATATCAGACATACTTGTAGACAATCACCTCACTGAATCTGTATTTTAGATGATCTACACAATTATAGGCTTCAGTATGGTCGTGAAATACATCTGCGCTAAGTTCTTTGCCATGCGGAAAGTGTGACGTCATACGGTCCTTAAAGTTACTCCAAGGTCAACCACTCTTCCTGCTGCATCAGCATTCGCTACAGCATCACTGTCATCGCAGTTGGGGTTTGAAACCGTTGTTAATCTTCTACTCAAATGTCAATCAAATTCGATATTGTTTTCTCTATCCGACCACACTTATTCACCAAGTTATACCATATAATTTCCAATATAAAAACAATGGAAGCTGCGTTTGAGACAATGAAGTGAATCTCAAAGGCTGTATCTTCAAGATATGGTATATGTTGAAAATGGGTAGAATAGAGGATAGAATAGAACATTTATTACATTTTTGCCATGTACATGTAGGTTCGTCAGTCACATTTAATGAAACACAATACATAAGTTATTCAAAAAAACATATAACATTCAGAAGATATATACATTTTAGGCTGGTTAGCGACAGATGCAGAATATAATGTAGTTAGTAATGTAACGTTGAGTTAGAAAAATGCACAGATAGGTGGTAATCATTTCATGGATGTTAAATGCATCATAGAAACTATTTGAGGTTAGAATTTTTTTAAGATCAGTCTTGAATCTCTTCAGAGATTGATTTTTCATTGTCTCAGGCAGTAAGTTGTAGACATGACTCCCGCTATATTTCGGGTGAGACTTCAAGTTACAAAATAGGTAGATTAAGAAGTGAATTATTCAAAACTCTAAATTATCTCTTTTTTCTTTTCTTCTCAAAACCCACATGAAAATAATACATACGTATTTTTCTCCATTGCTTCTCATTCCTCATTGGCCCTCTGGAATCATTCAATTTTAGAACCAAATCACTCCTTCCTTCCAGGATATTGGGGTTTGTGGGTTTATATTGATTTGATGGAAATTATTTATATCCCTGCAGTTCCTTCACGTTTATTCAAATAATAACGATTCACTGTTTGCATATTTAAGCACTTCAGTGCCTGTAAGCAATCCTACTTCCATCAGAAACATTATCTTCTTCAATTATTATAGTAGAAGAATAGGTAGAAGATCTCTGATCTATATGATATACATAACGATTTGTCACTTTATAAAAAAAATGTCACATACTTCTTGTTAATTTTCAGATATTGTACCGACGTGCAGAATGCATTTTTTCATCAAGTCTTTCGAATTGTCGATACCTATGAGATAGTTGTTATCTAACGACTCGTGAAATGACGACATTTTACTGAATAGGCCTGTAAGGATTTCATTCTAGTTGAAATCTCCATAATGTATATTATTCAATCGTTAATGAATTGAATCATCCATCCTGGGTTCGAACTCTTCGAAGAAAAATCATTGTGACTCCAGAAAAACTGAGTGATCGTGAGAATTTCTGAAAATTTCATATTCTGATTCAGATTTGTCCCAGGAATTTAAAACTGTTTTTGAATGCAGAGTGTCTCAATTAGAAATCCAAATCCACAGCAATTTCCGAAGGATCTTGCAATGACCAAGTAGTGTAAAACATGCGAAAACTTGCTACTCCACATACAATATACCATATTGAAACTCATCTTGATACTCCAAATATTCCAGAAGTTATGGCTTGCTTGATGCTGATGGATTTCTCTACACCGAGGATATGTTTACTGATCACTCCCTGACAAAACTCAGTCTTTCAAGAAATGAGGTAATGGATCCATGAATGATTGATAATATCAGAATATATTTGATAAAAATTTATTACATCAGTTGAGGTCGATATTTTTCATGAGATACATCATTGAAATTGACGAAAATGACGTTTAATATCATCTGCTATCTTTTCGGCTATCATGTATGTGGCCGCCATGATATTTCCAGAAATAATTTCTGGCATGACACCAGCATCAACCACCCTGAGATTTTCCATTCCATGAACCATCAGTTCATTAGTAACCACTGAATTGTGTCTAGAATGTCCCATTCTTGTTGTTCCTACTGGATGATAACCAGTCGTTGTCAGATGTCTGATAGCACAATACCAGTAGTCTCTGGAGAACTGGGGATATTGGTCACATCCAGCTACTACAGAGATAAGTGAAGCATTGATTGACATGAATGCTTTGGTGTCAAGTAACTTCAGTGTGTGTTTTATTCCATTATATAATGTATCTATATCGGATCCTTGTCGATCGGATAAATAATTGGGATTTATGATCGGAAAATCACGGGGGTTATTTGATCTCAGAGTGACTGATCCTTTGGATTTTGGATGAAGCAGGGCTGTCATCATGATAAGATCTGTGTTTGGATTATAATCTTTAATATAAGCAGCTATCGTTTCATCATTCAGATTCCGGATTTTATCAATGAGTAAATTGAAACCTGGGGATCCCATTACCATATGTTGAATATCTGGAACAGTGTTCTTACTATCGTTCACATTCAAGAAACCCATAGAGTCGAGATTAAAACTGGTTGTGAATGGTCGTTGAGAATTCAAATATCCCAACATCATTTCATCGAATGATTCATTGAATAAGCTTTGGTTGGTTTTGAAAACCAGCCCAATGAACAAAGGATGATCCTGGAGGTAACTTCCAACAGGAAGATCTTCAATCAGACTTATATTATGTCTCGTCAGTTCCGATCTTGGTCCTATGCCTGATAACATCAACAACTGCGGGCTATTATAAGTTCCAGCAGAAAGAACTACTTCCCTTGAGGCTCCCACTTCATATATCTCACCGTCTTTGATGAATCGTACACCATGCGCCCTTTTTGTGCCATTGGTAATCATCACTTTAATCACAAAGGCATTGAGGGTTACATTTAGATTTGGTCTACTAATAATTGGATCGATGAATGCTCTTCCTCCTGTTGACACTTTATTTCCTTTGATCGTCAATACAACCTGTGATGATCCAATTTGATTTTTTCCATTGAAATCCACCCATGGATATCCCAACTCTCTCATCGCATTTATATAAGTGTCCGTTATAATAGTGGGTTCTGTATAACCAACATCCAATGGACCGGTTGTCCCATGATAAAGAGGATCAGCATTGAATATATGATAATTCTCATATTTGATGAAATATTGAAGAATATCATCATAAGACCAGCCAGCGTTTCCCATCGTCTCCCATAAGTTGAAATCCTCTTCGTTACCTCTTACGAACATCTTTCCATTTATCACACTGGTTCCTCCAAGCACCTTGCCTCTAGGAGCAGAACAAGAAGTATTTATCATTCCTGAAATATAATATAATTTCATAAATCTGATTTTCCGAACAGGGCGCTTGTAAAAAAAAACATGGAAGAAGAAATGTACCCAGGTCCCATGTAGGTCAACTAAATGATATACAGGATGTATAATTGATAAGTATTGCATGAATATTCAACTGAATAAAAAAATGGTTGGAGTCGTATTCTGAACTACATTCCATGAACAACATGAGAAAATTTTGATGACGTAGATTCTGATGACATTCAAATAGTTTGTTATATCCTCATAGAGTTTTCATATCTCATTATATCACTATGTAGTTACTCGAAATATCGACAATGAGTGACATAATATTAGAGATTCATTTCGAAGTTGTAAAACGAATTGCTACCCGGTCTCATATATGACGTTGAAATAAGTTAATGAATTGGTATAGCAACAGTTTGTCATATGTATGACCAAATTGATGTTAGATCGTGACCATCCTATTTATTTTTTTATTTCATTTAGTCATTCATTCAGTGATTCAGCAATAATATACAACAATAAACTACAGTAATATGCATTTCATTTTCAACATAACATAATGAATATATTAATTACTGAGACTAAAAAGGGCTATAGTTAGTTTCAATGTACATAAATGTACATTGATCCCAATCTTCCCTATAACCCTCGAAGAGGTGCACAGTTAGAACGTAAATAAGATGATTACCTAATAAGTATATTCTAATAATACTAATATGTTCTGTTGGCACCAAGAACTGTTGACTATAAACTAATACAAACATGGATATGACATTGAAAAATATTTCAATTTCGAAGCAAACGAGCAGTAGGTACCTAAAATAATCAGTCCTGATTGCAACCAAATATACTCAAATATTAAAATATAAGTGAAACATAAATATAATTCGAGAGAAATCGGAAGGTACCAAGTTTAGACATTGAAATTCGGTATGATATCATTATTGAGTACCAGTAAATTTTTCAAATTTTCCTTGAAATTCTTGAAATTCAATTCCATTAGATCAGCGGGTAAGCCATTAATCAATCTGCAAATCGTGTAAGAATGAGATCGTTGGAACATGGAGCTGGAGTGATGTGGAATTGTGAGGATATTCTTCCTTCTCACATTGACATTGTGTATATCTGTTCTTAGAGATATCCTGCGTGCTAGGCATATTGGTTCTCGGTTTTCAATAATCTTGTGAAATAAACATGCAAAGTGTAGAAACCTTCTATTTGTAATATTTAGCCATTTCAACTCCAAAAGTTTACCAGACACCGAATGTATTTTTCTAATGTTATTTATGAAACGGACGCATCTGTTCTGAACAGTTTGTAATCTTCTGCGATTTTCGTCAGTCAGGCAAGGCCCATACACGGTATCTGCATAGTTGAGATGAGATAGTACCAGGGTTTCGCATAAAGTAACTTTTGTATTTTTATCGAAAATGCTGCGATTGTTGAAAAGAAGCTTGAGTTTGTATAACGCATTTTTAATCATGTGATTCACTTGCTTTGAAAATCTCATGTCCGAGTCAAAATATACACCCAATATTTTTGCTGTATTCACTGGAATCAATTGAATGCCATTAATTTCAATATCCACAAGATTTACACACCTCAATTTAGCTGGTTTGCTTCCGAATAACATTATCTGTGATTTGGAGAGGTTGAGTGATAAACAGTATTTTTCTTATAGAAAAAGATTATCCAAATCCGCATTCAGCATCCTATTAGCCATTTCAACTTCTGATTCTTTAAGAGAAATATATACTTCGTCAGCATAAAAATGGCACTTACTATGGTGTATACACTTTGGGAAGGACAAGATATATATAGAAAATAAGAGTGGACCTAGTATTGAGCCTTGCATGATACCATTGGGGATTGGCAGTACTGGTGACCTATTGAGTTTGTGTCTAACATACTGTCTCCTCCCCACAATATAACTTTCCATAAGTCCAATAGAGTTCTTACCAAAGCCAAAGTTATGAAGCGTTGCCAGCAGTGAACGATGATTGATCCTGTCGAACGCTTTAGTATAATCTAGCAAAACTAGTGTAGTTAACTTATTTTTCTCAGTTGCTGACAAAATATCATCGGTTACTGCTAGCAGTGCTGTGGAACAGCTATGTGAAGATCTAAAGCCGGATTGATTTTCAGGCAGCAAGTTATACCTACTGAGATGCTTTTTAATTTGTGAATTCAAATTTTTTTCGAATACTTTTGATACTGTAGGGAGAAGGCTGATAGGTCGTAAATCTTCGAATTCTTGTGGGTTTCTTGTTTTTGCTAGTGGTATTATGTTGGCATCTTTCCATTTATCGGGAAATGTAGCACTTTGGATCAAAAAATTGGAAATGTGAGTGATGTAGGGGATAATCAAGGGGCAGCATAGAAAAAGCAAATCTATTCCAATCGAGTCATCGCCAATAACTTTAGATTTAATTGATAGCAAGGAACAATAGACAGTATCTCCGTCAATGGGAGAGAAATTGAATTCGAATACTGCATTACGTTTTCGGAGAGATTGTTGAGCAACTCATTATCCGGCATATTGTTGGAATTCGACATAGAGATGAAAAAATCGTTGATTCCTTCAACATTATGCGAAAGTGCTCCAGGTAAATTGCAACTGATTTTGAATATATATTCAGATTTTTTAAATCTCTGAACAAAACCTTCGAAGATTTGTGACTATTGAACTTATATGCCAGATATGCTTATTTTTTGTTATTCATGGCTGTACGTGTAAAGTTCCTATGCTGTTTATAATACTGCCAATGTTCGACTATCTTTGTTTTCTTAAATCGGTCCAGCGCCTTGTCTCGGAGTTTCATTAAAAATTTCATATTATCTGTGAGCAAGACGTTTGTCTAAAATAACTTATTGATATCGAATTGTTGATTGGAATGATTTGTAACAATATGTCAATCATTGATATATCTTTAGATTGATAATGATTCTGAAGATCAAGTGATGAGAGCATCCATGATACCTAGGAAATGCATTCATGCACTGAAGAAATAGAAGTCACAGTCATATCGAAACATGCCATTTCATAGTTGCCTGTATTCAAGAAGTATACCTACTTGAAACAACAGGAGATATTGCCCAGAAATGGTTCATTTTTAGTTTGCAAACACACGTTTTTCAAGTGTACCTATATCTGTATCCGAAATCGGGAACTTTCGATTCATATACTCATTCAATGAAAGAAGATTGATAACAAATAACTAGGTTACCTGTCATGCAATGCACCGTACCTCTATTCTTGTGTGGAGAACATTTGTAAGATAATGATTGTTTGGTTCCAAGATGAATTATTTGAAAAACAAGCATGCCTTGATTGATTATTCTCTTCATTTATGTCAAACATAAAAGGATATTTCACTCGAGAAGCTGCTGAAGGTTTGGCCATTGATAACAGAAATGATTCAACGATGCTTTTTGACGCTGATGACCGTGTCATCTCAGCGGAATCAGAAATTGTTCTCTCGCGTTGTATATCAAAAATTTTTCCCTTTGCTAGAAGTCTCTCTAAAAACAATTCATTCTCATTTTTTTATGGAAATAATCGAATAGATATTCCATATCAATACACTCACTCTGAAGTCACATTCACGAAATTAACATTTTCCCGACAGAATGTCAACATCACCTCAGAAAAAGCGAAACAGGCAACAGGAGCAGTACTCCTCATAAAGACTCGTATCAAATTCGCTTGCAGGAATTTGTGGGTCCATCTCATCAAATCATTGATACAGAGTGTGCTGATGGACTGTGTACATGTATTAGAGAGAGTACAACTCATCTCCTTCAAACGGCCACTGCAACTGTCTACTACAACACCTGATTATGCAGTCAGGATAGAGACAGGCCGTGTGAGATTAAGTTACTTGAGATGGATGATCATCGCCTTCCGAAAATATTCTTTCTCCGTCAAATTGATCTAGTCAACGGCAATGAGCCCTGTTTCATCAGTTGTGATTGGGCTCCACAATTCAAATGTCAACTTGAGTGAGTAGAGTACGCCCTCGGTCTCAGATTTGGCGTCTAAGGCCAATATTCCCTCCATTTGACTGGACAACCTTGTCAAATTCTGGAGATATCTCTCATTGGCGTCCATGTCGCGAGGGCAGGGGGCATTGGGAAACGGCTACTCAGCCGCTTCGCAAAGGCTAACAATGAGAAAGGTCACCCAATCCTGAGGTGGAGTGGAATCCGTGCCGATGGGATGCGTGGTACATGGGAGATGTACAGATAACGAGCCCTCCAGAGAACCAGGCGAAACTCTGGAGTAAACAGCCTGATGGCTCCATCTCCACAACGGGAAGTGGAGAAGTCTGCGAGGCCGCTCGAAAAAGGGGAAGATCCAAGACCAGCACACCTTCGCCGCTCCTTAAGAGGAGTAAACAGAACGTCTCTGCGGAACCTTCTGTAACAAAAGCCGTCAGTACACCAACTGGAGGCAGTTACAGTAGCACCCTGACCTCCTTTAAGATGACAGTGACTACGGGCAACTATCCCGAAGACAAGCTATCTTTGGAGCAGGTGAAGCAGATCCAGCTTCTCATCACGAGAGAGATCTGGAGATGTGAGCCAGGAACTGGCCCTCAATCAGCAGGCAGCTACTCTCAATCGCAAGTGCTGATCCTAACCTGCGAAAATGAGGAATCCAGAGAATGGCTCAAGCGGAAGGTACCTATGCTGAAGCATTGGGAGGGGGCCGCCCTCAGTGTCGATGACGCTTATAAGGTGGTCAAAACTCACAGGGTTATGGTATGGGTGCCAACCTAGTTTCTGGACGTCAAAGAGCCGGCTAGGATCCTACATTTCCTGGAAACCCAGAACAAGGGCATAAAAACAGGAGACTGGAGGATTATCCCCACCAATTCTGATAAACAAGGAATTACCCTTGTTCTTGGAATTGACGACCTCAACCTGAAGAAGTTGGCTAAGAGAGGCTTCAAAGCCTACCTAGGCCTGTCCCAACTCACCTTCAGGACGGTTAGTGAAAAAAGCGCTGAAGATGCTACAGGTCCTTCAAGTAAACCTGCAGCATGACAAGGCTGTGACTGCTACCTTAGTGAGGTACCTGTCCCGAGGCGAAGCTATCATAGTCCTGATACAGGAGCCCTGGATTCAGAAGAAACGAGTCTCAGGACTGGGAGAAGCCAAAGGTAAGGTTATATACGATCTAACGGCAGGGAATGTGAAATCCTGCATTTTCGTTATGAATAAGCTACATGCACTGAAACTGCTTGATTTCTGTTCTAGGGACCAGGCAGCAATTAGACTGACAATACGTATGGGAGAAATCTGGACAGAAATCATAATAGCCTCAGTGTATCTGCCATACGATTCTATCGGGCCACCTCCGTCAGCAGAACTGGAGAGGCTAGGGGAGTACTGCAGGCTTTCAAACCTACAGCACATCTTTGGCATTGATGCCAATGCTCACAGCACAGCTTGGAGGAGCAGCGACACCAACAGAAGGGGTGAGTTCCTACTAGATTACATAATTTCTAAGAATTTAGTTATAATGAATCGCGGGAATGAAGCAACTTTCGTTACCAAAACTCGTAAGAAGATCATTGACATAACCCTGGCGTCTTCTAGAATGAGCTCTCAGGTAACTCGGTGACGTGTATCTGAGGAACCGTCCTTGTCGGACCATGGGCATATCTGTATGGAAATTTCAGATACTGAACACCCGACAGAAGCCTATCAAAACCCAAGAGGTACGAACTGGGAGAAATTCAGAGAGGACTTAACCATAAACCTAGGAAACGTCAAGAAGATCATCAAAAACGGCACTGATGTATAAGTAGCATTCTGTCAGTTGCAGGAGACAATAATATCCTCCTATCAGGATAACTGTCCTTTGGTAAGGCGCAACAGCAGCAAAGACGTTAGTTAGCTGTTGAAATGAAGAACTTAATACGCTAAGAAGAGAAACACGCAACCCAGACAGCACCAGATATTCCATGAATCTCCCTATCATATTCCTTTTGGAATATTGGAATATTTTAGAAATTATCTGGAATATTCCGGATTATCTGTGGAATATTCTCTAAATATGCGAATGGGAATTCCTCAGATAATCATAGAATATACACAAAAGAATATTCTATGTTGAATGTTCCTGGAATATTCCAAAAAACATATTCTAAAATAAAAGAAGTTACCCAAGTTGGGATCGAACTCGTGACCTCAAGACTATCAGAGCAACGCCTTGACCACTAGGCCAGTAATCGAATCGAATAATGTTAAACATATCAAGTTTTTGTGAGAGCATTGTTCGAAATCGGATCATAAACACCTTTTGTTTCAAATTCCCCTTACATCTAATTGATGTTCGATACTCACATCTCTGAAATAAGAAATGGTATTCGATCATGTGTTGAGAAACATAGGAATATTCATGGAATATTTCATGAATATACACCACAGAATATTCAGTTGAGAATATTTCATGAATATACCGCACAGAATATTCAGTGGGGTATATTTCATGAATATACAACAGAGAATATTCAGTTAGGAATATTCCTGGGAGATTCATACCTGAATATTTCCTGAACATGTCCGACTATTCACTTCGGAATATTCCTTTTAGATGTTCCAGAGGCATGTATATATTCTAGGAATAATCGATGAATATTCGGAATATACTCCTCCTTTTTAGGATATTTAGAGAATATTCTATGAATATCCAGTGCTGTCTGGGAAACTTTTCAATAGGGCGAAGAAAACTGGGGAGTGGGGGCAGTATTCTATCACTCTGACCAATTATAATGAACAGATCCGTCGGGCGAAAAGGGAGACGTGAAGGCGTTTCTGTGGAGGGGTGGAAACAACCTCAGAAGCAGCACGCCTCCATCGAATCCTAGCCAAGGCACCTGTTAATCCTATGGCGAATATAATGAAAACTGACAGGAAATATACTGAAACTGGCAGGGAAACTCTGGAGATTCTACTTCGGGCTCATCTGCCAGATTGGGTTGAAATTGAAAATGATAATCTACCAGACCCACTAAATCCTCACCTGGGGGCTGCTGTTGGGGACTGGTGGGTATCGAAGAAAATTGTTGACCTTCTGACGATTTCTAGAGGTTGCCCACAGGAAGGAGTTCTTTCTCCCCTGCTGTGGGATCTGGTTATTGACAAACTCCTGAAAAAACTAAACAATGTAGGAATTTACTCACAAGGGTATGCAGATGATGTCGTCATTCTGGTAGAGCGGCAGCATCCTGAAACTATTTCAGACTTGATGCAGCGAGCCCTGAAGATAGTTGAGGGCTGGTGCAGAAAGGCAGACCTCGGGGTCAATCCTAGTAAAACTGCACTTGTGGCCTTCACGAAAAAGAAGAAACTGGACAAACTAAGAGTTTCCAGACTTTTTAACACACAGCTAAGTATGACATAGGAGGTTGAATATCTGAGAGTAACCCTAGATGCTAGGCTAACCTGAAATACTCAACTGCGACTGTCAGCAAAGGCAAAATGGCACTAATGGCTTCTCGGAGAGCGATTGGTAACACATGGGGACTGAAACCACGCATGGTTCATTGACTATATACTGCTGTGGTGAAACTAATGATCGTATATGGATCGCTTGTCTGGTGGCCTAAGACTGAATAGAGATCAGCTATAATGGAGCTTTCAAAACTCCAGAGATTAGCTTGTCTCTGCATCACAGGTGCAATGCGCAGCACTCCTTCCGTTGCTATGGAAACCATACTCAATGTTCCACCTTTTGGAACCCTCATCAAGGCGAAAGCGAGGATGGGGGCACACAGACTAGAGTGTAGAGGCAACTGGCATGCTCGGGGTGACTCCCTGGGACATACAAAAATAATCAGCCTAGTTTCAAGTCTACTAATGGAAATGGGGAGAACACCCAAAACTTCTGAACATAATGTATCAAAATATAATTTATGAAGATATATTTCATCAGAATGGTAATTCGTAGGTACCGTAATTGATAGATACTGTATTCTGCAAGCACGTTTTTCATCGCTTTGTAAAATATTGCTCCGTAATTTGTAGGTATGTAAAATAACAGAACGTGATTCGTCAAAATGTAATTCATCAGAATGGTATTCGATAAGAACCGTATTTGCTCATAACAGTAATTCATCAGAACAGTATTTCATCATCACGGTGATTTATCATAATCTAATTCTATCGATAGGGTATTCTATCAGAACCGTACTACATAGAAATGCTGATCCAACAACACCGTATTCCATAGCTTCAGTAAATTATCAGTACCGTAATTCGTCGCTTCAGTAAAACATCAGAATCGTAATTCATCAAAATCGTATCGTATGGGAACTGTATTCCATCGTCACATCAATTCATCGGCACTGTATTTTATAGCTTCAGTAATTCATCGGAACCGTATTCCATCGGAACTGTATTTTATCAGAAACATATGATGTTAATAATATGATGAAGAAGTCAAAAGAAAAGTTCTGGAAAGAGATAGTGAATATAAAAAATTCAAAAATACAAATGTACGAAACGAAATACATTGGAATGCATATAAGGCTAAAAGGAATGAAGTAGTTAATCTGATGAAAGTTAAGAAATCTCTTTATTACGAACAAAAAATTGATGGAAATAAAGGGGATTCTAAAGAAATGTGGAAGACTTTAAAGAAGCTCGTAAAGTGTGAACAACCACAAAATAATTATAAAGTCATTAATTTCAATGTAAATGGAAATACATCATATGCTACAACAGAAATAGAAGCTGCAGAAAGATTCAATAATTTTTTCGTGGATAGTATAACTCATATTTCACAGTCCATAATATCAAATTCAGAATGGTCCCCACATGATTATGATATAATCAACACATCTTTTGAAAAATTCGAGGTGGTAACTATAAACAAACTTCAGAAAACAATATTTCATTTGAAAAACAAAGGTAGTCTGAATGAAGTTTTAAGTGTTAAATTTCTAAAAGAAACATTTTATACTTTGGGATTTACAGTATTGAATCTTCTTAATACTTCCCTATCTACTGCATGCTTTCCGGAAGAATTGAAATTAAGTGTAGTTGTGCCTGTTCCTAAAGTCTTGAATGCTGTAAATGTAGCTTGTTTCAGACCCATAAACACTTTGCCCCCATTGGAGAAAATCATTGAAACAGAAGTACATGACCAATTGCTACAATATTTTTCTACAAATAAGCTCCTTCTTGGCAACCAATCAGGCTTTCGTGAAAATCATTCCTGCGAAACTTCTCTGCAGCTTACAGTGTCTAAATGGAAGCAATTCATCGATGATAATAAATACATAGTGGCAATATTCTTAGATTTCAAACGGGCTTTTGAAACCATAGACAGACATATATTAATTAAAAAATTAGAATATTATGGCCTGAAAGGGACTGTTTTGAAGTGGTTTGAAGCATACCTGAGCAATAGATTCCAAATGACAAAATATAATAAATCTGTTTCAAACAAAATACTGAATAGCCAAGGAGTGCCCCAGGGTAGTGTCCTAGGACCTTTATTATTCATCATATATCTGAATGATATTAATTATGTGCAAGGCTATGATTTTTTGAATCTTTTCGCTGATGACACCCTGATTGCTTGCTATGGAGATAACTTGAATGAAACTGTAACGAGATTGAATGGAGTTTTGAATAATATTGAAAAATTCTTGAACATAAACAAACTGAAGTTAAACATTTCCAAAACAAAGGCTATGGTATTGAATAATAGGTTCAAATTGTCAAATATAAATTACAACACAATCAACTTAGTACTTGAAGATGAAAGGGTAGAATGGGTACACGAATTCAAGTATTTAGGATGCATAATTGATGAATGTTTGGAGATGAAGTCTCATTGTAAATACATCTGTAATAAAATTTCAAAAAAACTATATTTTTTCACAAGAATTTCTGCACAACTTTCTCTATCTAGCCGAACAACTGTATATAAAGCGATAATCCAGCCACATTTTGATTACTGTTCTTCTATTTTATATCTTCTACAAAAAAATGAAATCCAAATATTACAAAAATTGCAGAACAGAGGAATGCGAGTAATTTTACAATGCAACAGATACACCCCAATAAAAACGATGCTCGCAGCATTGAAATGGCAATCAGTAGATCAAAGACTGTATTATATGGCCATGCTATTTGTCTTTTAAATCACAAGGAATATGTTTCCTGATTACTTCAATCAATTTGTTACATACAACAATGAACTCCATAACTATAATACACGGTCCGTACATAATTTTCATATCAATAGGACAAAGCTGAAGAGTTCAATGAAATCTATATTTTTCAAAGGATTGAATGAATATAATCAATTACCAGAGGAAATAAAACAATGTAATACGATATATTGCTTCAAAACGAAATTGTTATCATACATTCTATCAAGAGATGGCCAACTCTAATATTAGTTGTTTTAAGGCACTTCAAATTATTTGGCTGTGGCTATATTTTTATTACTAACTAATGTCATTTTATTGTTTTTTTTTTTTTTTTTAAATCACATTTTATTTTATATTAAATCTTATATTTATTCTTAATAATGTATTCCACTTGAGTTTAGTAACTGATTTTTTAACAAATTGTCTTTTGTAAATTTTATAATATGAAATTATGTATGTATATTAGGGTATCCTATTTAAATAAATACTACTACTACTACTACTACTATAGTATGAAGTCAGGACAACAACTGACAACTTCATAAACCCGACACTAACCATATCGTCACACCATTCATACCGCCATTCACACAGCCATGCACACCTCCACACTACCATTCACACCACCATTCACACAGTCACACCGCCATTCACACCGTCACACCGCCATTCACACCACCACACCGCCATCCACACCGCCACACTGCAATTCACACCGCCACACAGCCATTCACACCGCCATTCAAACCGTCACACCGCCATTCACACCACCACACCGCCATTCACACCGTCACACTGCAATTCACACCGCCACACAGCCATTCACACCGTCACACCGCCATTCACACCACCACCCCGCCATTCACACCGCCATTCACACCGTCACACCGCCATTCACACCACCACACCGCCATTCACACCACCACACTGCCATTCACACCGCCATTAACTCCTCTCATACTACCACTCAGTTAGCCCTGTCACTCATATAGAGTGACGTTTTTTTTTGTGACGCATGCGCACACCTCTCTCAAACTGATGGCCTATTTGATTCTCGAGAACTTGCATGTATCTCACACTACGCTTCACTTCCGGCATTTTCAGTGACTTCCAGCCAGCACTGTACAACAAAAGAGGGCCACGATGCCATTGAAATAACAAGAAGGGGAATATAAGACATATAGAAGGGCAATGAGGTGTGTTGCTGCCTGTACGAGAAGCCTACGAGTCTCACTGAAGTGTGCTGCTACCTGTGGAAGTACAAGGAGGAGGAGGCAGCTTGATGAAGTATGAAAGGTGGGTTTTTAAAAAACAAAGTAGGTATTTTATTTAGTGCAATAAAGTCGTGAGAGTCACTCCTCAAAACGTCTACATACATTTTAATGAACACCGACTATTTATATCAACAATTTAGTTGAGGTCGGCATTTCCATGCTAATAATATATATCTCGAAAATTAATGCATTTTTCAACACACATGCCTGAACATCATACTGAACACGCGTGACTGAGACAGCATACATGTGACAATTGGAATAAAACAAAATGGTATTTAATCGTTTATTCGTAAAGTGATATAATTCTTGTTAACATTGTTTTCAATTGATGAAGTAATCCATCATTGGGGCAGGATATTTCAAAGACGCTCCAACTGAACGGTTCGGCTTTCACTACCCGTCTAGTATATTCACTATATTTGTAGTACGTATTTCTATCGAAAAAATATATATTTCCATCGATATAACGAAAAGCTGATATTATGCCTGCTGGAATTCCTCAAAAGATGTGACTAAGTGGCTCACGGTTGCTCATGTCTCCATTGTCATCAAATGCAATGTAAGAATCGTTGTTATATAACAAATAAGCCTGTCCACTGTTTGTCTGGAAGACAGCATAAATTTTTGCTTTAGGAGGCAAAGGAAAACGAGAGTTTTGGTGGATTTGAAAATTCGGAAAAGATGCTGCATAATACATGCTATCATTTATAAATGTCACTAGATTACCCACAGAATTTTGGAGAACATGTGAAACTCGAGAAGACTTTAAATCTTCAGGAAGATAATCATCAAGCAGCTCTGGCTGTGATGGAATTCGCATATCGTTCAAATCGAACTTCCACAAAAATCTATTGTATCCCACGTACATGCGATAATTTTGAAACTGGGGTGCTGTGGCTAGAAACATAAAGTCTGGCACTTGAATGTCGCATAATCTTGTTGGAGTTATCTGAGGCTTTGAGGTTGTGCTAGTAACGTCTACGTTATGGGGTTTATTTGACGACACTGATGAAGCTGTGGTAGAGGTGTGCTGGGATATTGGTTTTTGGGATTCGGTTGTCTGTGTTGTTGAGGTTGTTGTTGGTTGATAGTTTTCAGTTGTCTGCCCATACAAATATCCTATCGCCCTCTTATCATCTATATCGAATGATGCTGGACTTGCTTGATACCAAGGATACATAATAGCTGTTTTAACATCACTGTGGCCCAGCCCAAGAGCATGGCCAATTTCGTGAATCAGAACCATCAATAAACTAGTTTGGCCATCAGGAGAAGTACTATTTCCAAGATACAATTTTTCTTCTGCATCAAGATGAATCTCAATACACTTGTTGTTTTCATTTGGAAAAAATGCATGAGCTGAAACTTTCCCGGGACCGTCGAAATTATGTGGACACTTGGAAGTGCCTTGACAATTTGCTCGGAAATTATGATTTTTTCGAATAACAGTTAGGGTTATATCAGGTTTCTGTCTGCTAGGGTTTCGCACATTTTCGAACTTCAAATTTGATATCTCCTCCCACCTATCGAATGCCATCTTGGCTGTATCACGATGCGCCAGTTGAGCTTGAGGAAAATACCAACGTAACTTTGTTTTGTTCCATTTCGAATGTTTCATGAAATTATCATCTCCTACAGAACAACGCGGACTATTCAGCAGTCGTAGAGTTTCGTTATTCAGTGATCCACTCACAGGGAGATTGTATGTCTCTTGAAATGTCATCAATGCTGATTCTATATCGGTGACAGCATTATCCGTTGTATTTATGTAGCCGAAACGCTTCAAAAAGGCACCTGCATATTCTATCGTATCATTGCCAGTAGCGGAAACTGACGCGATGATTGAAAGCAACAGCAGCTCATGCTCACTCTGCAACATCTTGATTGGTACTGATCAATAGGGAGACGAACATGATTATTATGTTTCTTATATATTCTAATTGATGTTTTTTCAACTGTTTACATTGAATGTATATATTTGAACTTTCCACTTACCGATTATGTAGGGTGCCAGTCTCATGAGCTAACGTTCGCTTTTGTTTTCAGGTTTATCATGTCATCAGTTAAATTTTGAGTCGCCCTGTATATTTTTACCTTTATCGTGGGATTCTCGAACACCCTGTATATAACCTTTTATCGCAAAAGTGGTATCACAGTTTGTAGTTAGTCGCTCGTTGTTATATGACCTCGAAAGCGTGAAATCCCCGGAATAGACACCAAGATTTCATGTTAGATAGAAATAACTTTTGCTTACATCGACTGATAGAAAAACATGACTCGCGGTTTCTCGTTATCATCAGAGGCTTGGTATATTTTTACTAATTGGAAATATAATTTCATTTCGTTGTAATAACATGACGTTTTATCTCTAGAACCTGTAGCTTTGCTCACCGATCCCAACGTCTGGCAACATTGTAGCCTGATAGAGTCTCATCACCAGAACGTCTGGCAACATTGTAGCGTGATCGACCCTTATCTCCAGAGTCTTGTCGCTTATCAAAAATATAATTTCATTTCGTTGTAATAAATAAATCTAGAACCTATAGCTTTGTTCGCCGGTCCAATTTAGATACGATTTTCATAGTGGCATTTTCATGGACGCCTGAATACCACAGTACGTATATACGTTGCTCTATAATGCAAGGGTCTCGAGTTCAATCCCTACAAGCAAACTCGTACACAAATTCGTCTAGTGGTGTGGCGCCATGGTAGCGTTTCGGGCTCACAGTCCGGTGGCCAGGGTTCGATTCCTCGCCCGCACAGCCCAATTTTTTTTATTCATTATATTTCCATCCAATATTTGAATTTCGCCCCGCTCGTGGGGCCGCGAGTAGCTAGCCGAGTCAAGCTGGCCTGTGATTGGCTAGCCAAGTCACGTGGTTTGGAGAAAAGTGGAGTGGAGGGGGTGAGCCATCCTCCCCCGACTCCTACTAAGTATGCCATCTACGGAAACCACACAAGAACAGTGGAACACGTGAAGATCACTAGACTTGTACGCAGCCAGGCCACTAGGATCCCGTGGTATCGCCTTACCCAATATTACCAGCGCCCGAAGAACCTTCAGCTCAAGAAGGCCACCCTGCTTCTGTTAGATGCTCAAGGCGGCTCAGGAGATTTCGTGTTCGTGTAGCAGATGTTGTAGCGCTAGTTACTAGTTAGCTACTATTTACCTGGCGCCGTTACGTATACCGAGACCACATCTTCCACCTAATAGTCAAATCCAACAGTAGCTTGAACAAACATAACCATGTCTGCCCCTGTTACGCTACCTCGCAACCTCAACCACGAAGGCTAGCATTGGATAAATAGTCACCATATATTCTTTCGAAAAGGGCCAAGCTTTTGTTATTCGAATATCATTCAGACAACCATTGACTGATAATCAAACAAGATTCATGATTTATCATCGGAATTCAAGACATGGAGAACTCATACACAGCCACAAACGTGATTGCTAGACAAATTGTGGAGGAATATGTCCATCCAAGTGAATCAGTTACAGCTGTCTTAGATCGAAGACATTCGTGGAAGGGGTCTCACCACTAACTTTTCACTTCAGACAATAAATACACAGTCAAACCATTCACTTCTGACAAGGTCCAAGCCAGATTGAAGAGAACTTTCAACACGGCATCAGTTGAGAATGGTGTCCGGTAGTACATGCTCAAGAGATTGAATTCAGGCTGCAACGTCACCACCGCTATACAAATTGATTGGCGTTGATATTGTACCTGCGTCCTGGAGCTTGGTCTCAATAGTCCTCAGATTTAAAATAAAAAACCGTATTGACCCTACAAACTAGGGGCCTTTTTTATTATGTGCATGCAAGTTGAACCTCTCCACAGATTGTTTCTCAGATCGCAAATCAGATGAATCTACCAACCCAGAAGTGCTTCGGAATATTTTTGGTGCTCCAAGCATAATTTTGCCTCACGAAGCATTCTGGGTTCAACTTGGCGAAAGTAAAAGAGGTGTGCTGTCGCATTGCTGAATTAAGCAAATTTGTCTTTCTCGATTTCTTATTCGCATATTTCACAGATTCTCGAAACCCTCTAGGTCTGACCGAAAATGATACAATGTATGGGACATAAACACGGCCACCCTTCGAGCCCTTCAATCTTCAATATAGCCCTGGAACCAGTGATGAGGGCTGCAAGTGATATTGAGTGTGGCTCCAATTTTGACGACAACGAGATTGCTGTTTTTGGTTATGCTGATGACCTTCTGGTAGAAGCAGAAGCTTCCGAAGATCATAAAACAATCTTGGAGCAGGAAAGAGAGACAGCGGACAGGTTAGGCTTGACTTTCAAAACTACAAAATATGCATTTCATACCTTGAACTTCCGCCGAAGATTCACCTTCAGCAATACCCAGTATATTATGAACGGTGATGAGTTTCCTGCCAAACTCATGAGGGAACCGTAGATTTGATGACGGGTGAGCACAAACATCTGGATTATTTGATACTCCCCTCACAAAGATGATAGATGGCCTTGATACCTTGATTTTTCCTGAGGTTTCGACCGTTCTGCAAGTTTGTGATGTCCAGAAAAATCTACTGAGATGCCTGGACAACACAATCGAGAAGGCTGTGGAACCCTGGATAATTCACTCTCAAGTGCCAGCCTGGCACTCCTATAAGTGGGAACTAAAGAAAGAAAAGCAGGACTGCTGCCATTGGCCGACCTGGTAGATGCTGCCATACTTGTGCAAGCATTCAAGGTGCTGACGTGCCAGGACAAGCTGGTAAAAAACATGGGATCATCACAAATATACGAAGTTGTCCAGCGCCGTATTCAAAAACATCATAGCCTTGCTGATCTAGCGCGCCATCTGTCAGGTGACCTGGCTCCGCTTTGGACCCGATCTCAAAAAAACTTTGCGCTAGTTAGCTGAATATCTCGACGAGGAGAGGACTTATCAAGCCGATAATCTCTTCCTTAGCATACATCACAGCAGCAGCAGATGGCATGGCAATACCTGAGGTGGAAGCTAGAAGAAGCCCTTAGGAACATGTATGCTCCATTGGAGAGGTCTCTGTGAACAGGAGGGTGACCCACTCTACTTTCAAGCTGCACCCCGACATTATGGTGGTGTAAGTGGACGTGGCAAGGGCCATCATCGTTGACGTCACTGTGCCCTTTGATAACGAAGCTCAAGCCCTATTGCCAGCTCGCAAGACCACAGAAGCCAAATATACAAGCATTGCGAAGGTATAGAAAATGGTCAGGTCAGGTGGCCAGTGACATCATTGTGGAGCATCTCACGGGTATTCGGCAATGTGTGGTTGGTGCCTGATTTGTTGGTCCTATATATTTATTTTTTCTGATTTTCACTACCCAAACAACATTCTTGTTTTTCACAAAATGTTCATTATTTTCATCTTGAATTCTCTTTTTTCTACTGAATACTGTCATAGTTGCTCATTATTTCTTTTGTCTTGAATATTATTACTAATTGTCTATTGTGATCACAATAAGCTGTAACTTTCTATCTATCATACTATATTCTATAAATAATTCTGAAATAACCGATGTAGAACTCATGTGAAAATTATCATTTCAAATCGAAATTTTTCATCTTATATTGAACAAGATCCATATGTGTCCAATAGCTTGATGTGAACTCAGTTTTCCTATATGGAACGTTGGAAGACCCAATATATATGAAACTACCTGAAGGTTTTGAAAATCATAATAGGAATCCAGTTTGTTTATTTAAAAAAGCACTTTATGGCTTCGACCAGTCGCTGAAATGTTGAATTCATCTGTTGTAACGAAAAATCTCACACTTGTAGATTTTTGTTCCTTTTCGATGATACTTTTTGGTTTACCTCGTATACTGTTCGTCGTTAGTGTTTGTTGATTGGTTGAATAGTGGGAATTGGACAGGTAAGTATACCACGTGATCATTCTGCTTGTCACATGGTTGTCGCTTCTAATCAGTTTCAAACCATTGCACTTGTGACTGGCTTATTTCAATCATTTCATGGCCTAATGGAACAGGTAACACTAATTGAAATTATCAATCAAACTTTCAGATTGGATACTAATCCAAGGATAGGTCTATATTTGATTGATAAAGTTTAATTAAAATATTAACAATGTAGATTTGATAGTTTCTCGTAAAAAGTTGAAAGTTTGGCAACACCACACCATCATGAGTCTGCGTTTTGAATAAAATAATAGGAGCACGGAAAAAGAAAAGACGAGCTGGCTCTCTTCTTGAAATATCTGTCCTAGAGTGAAGACGCTTGACTAGGTTTTTCTGATAAAAAACCTGATACAGGTAATGAATGGATTCTTTATCGAAGTTTAGATGATTTAATTTTTAATATGTCAATTTAAATTGTAGCATCTACTATTTGAACTGAAAATTGGATTATTTCTATTTACAAGTGAAGAGGTATATTTTGCAAACTATTTGATGTTAGAGAAATATCAAATTTTGGATTTGATGAGACGCCATTTGCTCTCGTGTTGAGATTTATTTGTATCTTTTTATCTTCAATATAATCCTATAACTAATAGGATTGATATTGAACATATTTATCTTTTACTCATGAATTGAGAAAATAATGAGTGTATTTTTGTTCTTGAGGTTTATGTAACTCAAGAAAATGTGGTTATGAAATTATAGTTTTTCTGCCGGATTTTTGTATTGTCTTTCAGCTTAATTGGAGCCTTCTAGAAGTCCATATATAATCTATTCCTAAGGTGTTGTTACCAAATTTGGGATATTGGTGCTTGAAGGAGATCCAACAGAATTACTCTGATAGCTCACTTTGAAGTCCCAGAGAAAATACTTTCCAGCTGAGATCTAGGATTGAACCTGTTTTTGGGGTGAGTAGCAAACTTTTATGTATCTAGACTGAATGTCACATCTGTCGTAAGATTTTGCTTGCTCACTTCAAAACAGCTCAATTTACCTGTTGGCTGGATTGTAGATTTTCATTATCACATGAGTTTATCTTTCTCTAAGATACTGTATTTTGAGGTTGATTATCTCTATTATTCCACTCTCGAATAGAAATAATCTGACAATAAGATTGCTAGTGATCCATTCATTATCTCAGTTATTTTATCTTACCTAAATAAATTTTTATCTTATCTATCTTCTGAGAACTTGACTCTAGGAACGATATTGGGGAAGATATCAATCTTTTTATCTTGTATTTATCTTAGCTTACCTAATCTTTGATATCTCCTTTCTGTTTGAGACAGACATTAATTTTCTGAGATAGTGTCTATCAAAGAAACGAAATTTCACAGTTGATTTTTGTAGAATTCAGAACATAATTTAGTCCATCCAACTAAGTCATAAAAAAAAAAGTTGTTCATACAAGGTTCACTGAAATCCTCTTGAACACCTCACAGGTTCATTTTTGCACATAACAACAGTGTCAAACATTGTGAAATTGTACATATCTTTTCTTGTTTAGATAGTTTCTCTGATCAACTTAATTATTGTAAATAAGATCTCCAGGTTGATTTTGACTTGTGATTGAGTTTGAAGGCTCACTTATCACACTCCATCGAAGTTTCACTACAGAAACTCAAATACTGGACAGATTCTGTTCGCTCTGTTGCTTTTAGCTAAACAGCCGGAGACGAAGGTTTCCTACGACATCTATGAACTAGATTGTAAGAACTCCTGGGACATACCAGTCGACCAAGTTTATGTTTTGGAAGTAGTTCCATGAACTCGCTCAACTAGAACTTCAAAAGTCCGACAGGAGTGCAACAAACTACCAAAGACCAAGGAAACTTTCCAGGAAGAAATTCGACGGAGTAAGTGTCCTTCATCACTTGAAACAAGTCCAAATTTCCTTTAAATTGGTCAATTCCACTTGAAATTGATTTTTTTAATAATTAAGACATCTTTGAAATTTTTGTATATTTTTGAACATAGATTTTCTGTACATTTTTGAACATACATTTTTTGTACAATTCTGAACATCAATTGTTGTACTCAAAGCAATTTCATACATGAAATTAAATTGTTAAGCTTGAAATTTTGTTTTACTGTTCTTTGTGCATAGATTGTTGGTTTTTGTATTTTAACCAGGAATGAAATACATGGCGCTCACTTAACTTATCTTATTTATCTTATCTCTGTTATCTTATCTTATTTTGAAGGTATTTGAAAATAATTCAGAATTGCTAACAGACTTCACTTACTCACGACCCCACCGAATTTAGAGCAGCTCATAGGCAAAATAAAAATAAATTAGTACAATAATTTTTATTGGTACACTGTTCAATGAATTGCTATCAACGTTGAAGTCCCAAAGATTCAAGAAGAATTCTTGTTTATTTTATAAACATGCAATATTTTTACTTATCCATGTTGATGATTGGATCAGTTTTTCAAGAAACATTGATTGTTCGCATACGATAATATCAAATTCATGGATATCTTTAAGGATTGAGCAGTTCTAGACTTGGAAAATACCATATTTCATGGATAAGGAATAACAAAAATAATTAATTTTCTTTATATAACGCAACATGCCTTCATCTAGAGGGTAATGAAAAAATTCAATATGAACAGTCGTGAACCATCACATGTATCAAAATATCCTAAATCACAATTATTGAGTAGTAAAAACACTGGAGGAAATATTGAATCATTCAAAGTGTTAATCGTACATCATGCTGGGTTCAATACGCGATACTAAAAAGGGTTATCTATCGAACTTCCGAATTATGTTTCAAAATGAATTTATATCATGCTGTCGACTTATTGATCGGATATAGAGACCATGAAGCAAAGTTTTGAAGAAATGTAAGGGTATGTAGTCAGGCTACACTTCTGAGTGAAGTTTGCCGTATTGATTACATAACTTTGGTCTACAGCTTCCCCAATTCCATTCATAAAATTCCCCAAAATGACATTTCATTCGATATAATGACAATTGACAGTGAAGGGAGTGGAAGTCTCAACTAATGTCAACCTTTGGGTTTGTTGTCGTTTTTGTTGAATGCTTGTTCTCACGGCACATGTGAATATAATGAAAGCCGATCATCGTGAAATTGAATAACAAACAGTAAAGCTAGTCTTTTATTGATTCCAGTAGGAAGCTAACATATCTGGTGAGTCATATGATATTCTAATAAGACTGTTGTTCCGCGATACAGAGTTAATCGATGTTCAAAGTCGGTATGCCATTTGAGGGACCCACTAACTTAGTCCAAGTTGACAGGAATGAGTTCTTCGGAAAGTCGCATCCCAGTCCTTGCCCCAGCCCTGACCTCACCTTTCGGTTGGAAAAAAATTCGTCAATGAAGCGCAATGATCTTATCTTACGAAAATTGGGGCGCTTGCCGGTTTGCATACGCCTGGGTCACTCCCCGAGGGCAGCAGGTGGCATACGAACCGGAAGTTGAAATTCTTCAGTGTTATAGTCGATGATCTGAAAATGTGAAGCCTTCCCGACATTTGCATACGATTCCGGAGAGGGGAGCTCGACTTATTCGAACATCATTTGACTGGATTGATAATCGATAATCGAAGAAATGTTCAAATTTCAACCATGATGAGTGGACCACACAGTATATATGAGATGATGATTCGCATACAATATGCACATTCCGTACAGGGTGGTTCACCATAAATATCTCCCATTGTAACTTAGTTGTTTCTGAACCGATTTCAAAATTTCAAAAACCAATTGAAATGATTTTCCTAAGAGATTTTTCATTGTTTTGAAAAATCCACAGGCTGTTCATAACAAATGAACTATGAGGTTGTTGTTGATTCTTTTTACTGGAACACTATTGTAAGGGTATTTACCCTTCAAACACTTCCTTAACGCCTCGGATCAGGTTCCACAATTATGTATGATTTTTTCATTTCTTGGGCGCCACCCAGGCGACTATCAGCGAAGGAAGTTCATTCCAGGGGTTCAAACTAATGAAGTGTCAAAGTGACATAAATATTCATTGACTAAGATCTATCTCCCCGAACGTCTGGTTGCTCTCAGTGAAGATATAATACTGACAAATATAATATATCTACTATTTTATTCAGCACTAATCAATACCTTCAATCACATCTTAATCTACGAAGATATAAATTTATGTATATACCAATAGTTTATTTACAATTCTCCAACTGAATGCCCACAAAAACAAGCAAGCACGGAATGCTCGGAATTAAAAAACAATCTGGAAAGTGAAGTCGCCACCGGAGGCAGAAGTGAAATCAGGACGTGAATGTAGAATTGCCACCGGAGGCGAAAGTAGACTGCGACTCTATGATCACTCATCCGATCTGGAGAGTCCGATTTCATAGAACCAAGCTCAATATACAAGCAAAAATTACTGGTTGACATGCAAAGGGAGCTACAACGATTATTTTTCTAATCAAAGCAGACCAAAAGCACGAGCAGCAGGCGTGATACACGAATTCAAACAAAGTAGCAACAGTTAAGCATATGCAGTATTTTAGCCTCAGCCCCTCTCAACAGAACGTAGGCTTTGGAAACCAGGAAACCCCACCTTTTCGAAGCCGTTATTCTCCGAGTTTTTGTCCAGAAAATTGAGAAAACCCCTCTTTTCTAGGACAGGAACTCGTCTTTCTCCTAGGAACGGTAGTAATGTGAACCGATAAACCCCGCCTTCACAGAGCCAGAATTCCCCGAGTTTTTATCCAGAAAATTGATTAAACCTCTTTTTTCTAGGACAGAAACTCGTCTTCCTCTCGGGAACGGTGACAATGTTGACCGAGAAACCCCGCCTTCATAGAGCCAGTATCTCCTGAGTTACTGTCAAGAAAATTGAGAAAACTCCTCTTTTAAAGGACAGGAACTCGTATTTCGCTCAGGAACGGTGACAATGTGAACCGAGAAACCCCGCCTTCACAAAGTCAGTATTCCCTGAATTGTTGTCCTGAAAATTGAGAAAGCCCCTCTTTGTCGGGACAGCAGTTCGGTCACTTTCAGTCCCTACTCACTGAGTTCGGCTTAAACAGAGAAACCGTATGGTTAGTATCGTTATAAGTCAGCTCACCTATTGATACAACTGGTTTTTCAGCTTGGCAATAGCTTTCGGGTCAGGTCAAGTTCGATAGCTGTTGCGGTCTCAACAACTGCCGTTCTCATGCGCTGCTCGCGAGTATATAGCCAGATCCCCTCCCATACCGATAGTGGGGTACGCGATCGGTCGTCGCTTGACCGATATCCTCGGCGCGGTGCTCTCGCTACAGTTTGCCCATCACGCTGCTGTTATTATTCAATCGTTAATGAATCGAATCATCAAACAATAGTTTGGACACGTTCGCAATATTATTTAAATATTATACAAAAAAGAACAGCGTTGCTAGCTTGCTTTTCACCCCAATGAAATTCAGTAACCTTTTAACTGAGATATAAACCTGAAATCTAGTAACTTCGTTACACTATATATTTTTATTCCACTATCGAGATGAGATTATCATGACAAATACAGCTCCACAGCATCAAGCGATATCATTTACACGCAGCACTCTTATAGCGATTATGAGCAAAAGCATCAAATTGTGCCAGGAATATGAATCCCGTGTTTGAAGTATTTTCTTTTTCCTTTGCTGACACAATGGTGGGTACGATTTCAATTAGTACCTTGGTGAAGCCCTTCCAGCAGAGGTTGGTGACATAATAATCTCTGAGATCTCAACTGACCAGTATCAGGTATATCTTTCGATCATGCCAATATTTTTTAATGATTATATCCAATCAAATCAACATTCTTACTAACAGGTACTGATGACAACTCTGGAGGATTATCTCCAGATAGCGAGAGCAAAGATTACTCTGAAGATAATGATAGAGAGGACGACGTATAATTCTTCCTTTGGAATATAATGTTGTTTCCATTCAATATAATTTCATTTTCAAATATTTTTTTTATGTGAAAAACAAGAATGAAGATTAAAGTTCAGGATACAGACCCCACACGCTACCCAAAACATACAGCAGATCGAATCTACATTCTTTATATATTGCTTTGGCGCTGGTATCATGATAAACAATCCAATGAGCCCCAGGGAAAAATTTCAATTCGATTTATTGTGAGTTCCGATCATGAGCAATAATCCATCCCTCTTTTCCCTGTACGATTTTTCTTGATCATCCTGTGAGTATTTTGTCGTCATTTTTTTCATCATCTTCCTAAAGCCCCGTTCCTCGAATCAAAATCACACAAGGAAATATCTTGATACTAAACCTCTCACAAATGTAATTTTGTCGAGCAGTAAATTTCTGAAGAATAAAAACAAATATATTTGCAATTCGCGTCTCCAAATACTCCCATCACTCCCAGGTAGTTAATCTTTGACCTGGTTTCATGTGAAGTGAGATAATGAGACCACCAGATTATTTAGTTCGCTTCCGGTACACCTCTGGCTTGCAGTGCGGGACGCCGCGCTGGACCGAGGCACGCGCGGGTTTGCCCATCACTACAACGTATGCTCACATCGTATGTAAATAGGATTCAGTTATACAGAATATTCTAGTTTATCGGTCCTGAGATGTGCATACGATCCTAAATCATCGATTATTTGAAAGCTGTCTAGTCAATTGATGTTCGAATAAGTCGAGCTCCCCCCTCCGGAATCGTATGCAAATGTCGGGAAACTGATAGATGGGTCCGAATCCATTGTTTCGCCAGAGGGCATACATTCCCAAATTATCGACTATAGCACTGAAACATTGCCACTACCGGTTCGTATGCCACCCTTGGAGAGTGACCTATGCGTATGCAAACCGGCAAGCGGCCCAATTTTCGTGAAATAAGATCATTGCACTTTATTGTCGAGCTTCTTTTCAAACAAAATTTTGAATTTTTTTCCAACCGAAAGGTGAGGGCAGGGCCAGGGCAAAGACTGGGTGCGACTCTCCGAAGCACTCCTACCTGTTAACTTGGACTTAGTGATTGGGTCCCTCAAATGGCATGCCGACTTGAAACATCGATAAACCCTGTATCGCGGGCCAACAGTCTATCAGGTATTCGCTCCGAATATCAAATCTACATAATTGAGTTCAATGATAGCAGTAGGAAGGGTAGTACCTACAAAAACCAATTTCTCGGATTCCGCCCGGACGAATGAGGTGAGTAACTATATTTTCCCCTGATGTAGTGATTTCAGGGATAATTGATATTTCTCATTCGTTTGGTTCGTTCGGAAATAAGAATCTCAGATGGTTTTATAATTTACCATTGATTTCGATATTCATTCTGTTGATAATTTTTGAAAGTTGGACAAATATTCAGCTATAATCTACACGCCATGACGTGTGACATCAGTGGACATGCGCATTTTGCATCTCTCTCAAACAAGTGCCCGCTACGCTGATTGAACACTCCTTGTCTCTGTCTATTCTCCTTGATTATGGATATCTGATGGTGTTACCGAACTAATTTGAGTGATTACTTCGGAACAATGGAACTGAATTTGTCACCACAATTGGCCCATTGTACTTACCAAGGCAAGCCTGTGTTTGTGGTTCACCATAGTAACCCCAATTCATATCTGTGAACATCAGATATGCGCTCATTCCAGGAATATCAGAGAAATCAGTTTCTGGTCCACCCGCTTCGAGTAGGAGAATTTTCCAATCGGCTATTTCTGAAAGTCTGTTAGCCAAAAGTGTGCCAGCTACTCCACCTCCTACTATAACGAAGTCGAAAGTGCCATAATCTATAAGAATGAAACAAAATATCTATAAACATTCTCAGAT
Source organism: Phaedon cochleariae (assembly GCA_918026855.4). NCBI lineage: Eukaryota > Metazoa > Arthropoda > Insecta > Coleoptera > Chrysomelidae > Phaedon > Phaedon cochleariae. The sequence goes on from OU896723.1 coordinate 11,357,423, forward strand.
ATATCATTAACATTAAGAAATGGATATGTTCATCAAGAAATACATTGAAAATTCGCAATATCTATTGAAAATAAATATCTATATTCCTCTAGTATATTCAACAGAGAACAACTTCTATCCTGGCAATATTCTACGACAAACATTGAATTATATCCATCGAACACACCCGATGAGAATTCGAAATAAAATCTTCTGAAGATGAGGATTCACTTTCTCATTCAGATTTGAATATATATGTTAGTATATATATCAATTTTGAACATGGAAGAATTGATTTATATTATATATATACCGGGTGTCCCATTTTAATCTTTATTTGGAAATTTCTCGAAATGTATGCATCTGACAAAAAAAATTGACGAATAAAAGTTGTATGGTTTGGAGGGGGACGTCTGGTTATAAAACAAGTTTCACCCCCTGACCCCTAGGGGAGTGGGAAATGGAGGTAACATTGAAATCTTTAATGGAAACCCCTATTTTTTATTGCAGATTCTGGAAGAGCATTAAAAACTATGAAGCTTTTATTCGAGAACTTCTTTTTTATTTTCACAAGATGGCGCTGCGATCGTAAAAAACAATATTTCACTATTTACACATTTCAACCCCCTGAAGACGAGGAAGAGTGTAGGGTGTGATATTTTCCCAGACAAACGCCATTGGGGTGATATTCACACGACAAATTAACGCTAAACGAACTTTCTTACCTTGACACCTCTACATAGAAAAGAGAAAAATAAGCATGTTTCAGCAATCAAGGTATCATTTAGGTCAGACTAAAGCTGGTTTTGAGTGAGATTGACCACTTTATCAAGTGTTCGAAATGACCTCCATTTTCTTGAATACACAAGTTCACTCGTTTTTCAAAATTCCGCATTGTCGCTTCCAACATAGCAGGCGTTATCTTTCATATTCTCTCGTGTGGTTGGGGGTTCGCGAAACAATGATTTTGATGTAACCCCACAGAAAGAAGTCTGGGGAAGCCAAGTCGGGTGATCTGGGTGGCCAACTACAAACTAAATAGTAAAATATTGTTTCTCAAGATCGCAGCGCCATCTTGTGAAAATAAAAAAGAAGTTCCTGAATAAAAGCTTCATAGTTTTTAATGCTCTTCCAGAATCAGCAATAAAAAATAGGGGTTTCCATTAAAGATTTCAATGTTACCTCCATTTCTCACTCCCCTTGAGGTCAGGGGGTGAAACTTGTTTTATAACCAGACGTCCCCCTCCAAACCATACAACTTTTATTCGGTAATTTTTTTTGTCAGATGCATACATTTCGAGAAATTTCCAAATAAAGATTAAAATGGGACACCCGGTATATATACAGGGTGTCCCTAAAAGGTGCGGAAAAAAAACTACCACAAGTTCCTGAGGCGTAAATATGACGATCTAACTCAACTTACCTCAGTCCAAAAGTGGATGATTTCAGAGATACAGAGTGTCAAAAGTTCAATTTGATTTCCATTTTTCATAAATATTTTCTTTAATAATTGGTGTATTGTCACAATATTCGGCTTGGAGGGGTTTTGCTGGTTGAGAAATTAGAATTTGCTATCATTTCTATTGTTAAATTAAGAGGGCGCCACTTGCGGAACCTTGCACACATTTAAAACAAAATAACTTTTTTGAGCCACCCCTTATTCAATTTTTGAACGAAAATTCGAATTGTCCAACGTCTTTTACATAAAAAATGTATACGTGGTAAGAGTTGATTTGAGCAGCTGTTTTTGAGATATCTGGATTTTGAAAATTCACTTCGTAAATGGCCAGGTCTAACTTATTGTAATAATATAATCAAACACATTCAAATTTGAATATCAAAATTAGAATTGAAATAACGGCACTTAAAACTGACTTGGGTCAAATCGAATCTGAAAAACAATTCAAGACAATTGTCAAACAAATAATAGAGTCCTTTTTGTCATGGCCGCAATGTATACCAACGAAGAAATGACCGATATGTTATTGGTTTTTGGATATTGTCAGGGAAATGGTTCAGAATCTTGCAGAGTATACAGTGAAAGATTTTCTAATCGTCGCTCACCAAACCATTAAACCTTCGCGGCAGTTGAAAGACGTCTTCGTGAAACGGGTAGGTTTGCGCCTGTTTCTATTAATTATCGCCGTGCACGTACGGCAAGAACTCCAGAGGTTGAGGAAGAAATTTCAAATAGGATTGAAGAAAATCCTAAACTCAGCAGCAGACGATTGGGATTAGAGCTAGGGGTATGTAAAAATACTGTAAATAGGACGACCAGAGAACAACTACTGCACCCATTTCATGTTCAACGGGTACAAGATCTTTTACCCCATGATTTTGAAGCACGCCCAGCTATCTGCGGGTTCATCCAAGAACACAGAAATCCAGATAGGAATTTTACACAAAGAATTTTATTCACAGATGGAGCCTGTTTCACGCGGAGTGGAATCACTAATTTGCACAATGAACATGTCTATGCCGAAGAAAATCCCTATGCGACTAAAGTAACCCATTATCAGCATGAGTTTAAGGTCAATGTGTGGGCAGGAATCATAGGCACTTTCATACTTGGTCCTATCATTCTACCACCTCGACTAAATGGCGAAAATTATTTGGAACATCTGCGAAACGAATTACCAAACCTATTAGATCCCCTACCCTCAGAACTTCGCAGGGTAATGTGGTTTATGCATGACGGTGCTCCTCCGCATTTTTCAATTAACTTACGAAATTATTTGAATGAACAGTATTCAAGTAGATGGATAGGTAGAGGCAATGACGCACCTGCAAAATGGCCAGCTCGGTCCCCTGATTTGACACCGATGGATTATTTTTTATGGGGAGCTTTGAAAACCCTTGTGTATTCTAGGCCAGTGAATACAGAAGATGATTTGAGGAGACGTATTCAAACTGAAATTGACGCTTTGAGAAATGATGACGGATTGCTTCAAAGTGTTCAATTTGTGTTTTTAAAACGTATTTATCTTTGTACACACGAAAATGAAAGTCATTTTGAACATTTGGTAAAATCATTTTTTTTTTAATTGAATTAAATCAAACTTTTGTTGTTGATAAATCTCCTATTCCTATTCCAAATGACTATTTTTACTAGAGAATGAAATTACCAACACATTTATGTACCTTCCTCCTTTTTTTTTCTAAGTTTTTAGTGACGTTATTTCAATTTACCGCTTCCGCTTCAAATGTGTTAAATTTTATTATTACAATAATTTAGACCTGGCCATTTACGAGGTGAATTTTTAGAATCCAGATATCTCAAAAACAGCTGCTCAAATCAACTCTTACCTCGTTTACATTTTTTATGTAAAAGACGTAGAACAATACGAATTTTCATTTGAAAATTAAATATGGGGTGGCTCAAAAAAGTTATTTCGTTTTAAATGTGTGCAAGTTCCCTCAGATGGCGCCCTCTTAACTTCACAATGAAAATGATAGCAAATTCTAATTTCTCAACCAGCAAAACCCCCCCAAGCCGAATATTGTGACAATACACCAATTATTGAAAAAAATATTTATAAAAAATGAAAATCAAATTGAACTTTTGACACTCAGTATCTCTGAAATCATCCACTTTTGGACTGAGGTAAGTTGAGTTAGATCGTCATATTCACGCCTCAGGAACTTGTGGTAGCCTTTTTTCCGCACCTTTTAGGGACACCCTGTATATAGTCGAAGAATATCTTCCCTATCGTCATTACCAGCATTTACCTTGATTCAGAATTACTCTATCTTTATTTTCGAGACATACGATTCATTCTCATTCAGCAGAGGTCTTTGTGTCATTCAGTTTCACGAATAGTATTGCATCCAGCTATATATTTGAGGTTCATTCAACGATCTTCATTGCACCCCGTATATACATTGGTGCGTCCAGCGATGTTGCCAGACTGATATCATCAGTACATTATTGCGTCCGAATATTCATCATGAAGCAAATCTTCAATACCGATATAATATTGTTCGGTATTGAGATGTATTTGATGAGTTGCCCGACATTTTGACAATAAAAGGTAATGTATCAAACGGCACCTATGTCACCCTCTATTCTGGGAGGATCGAATGGAAAATAACACCTACCTGTGCGAGATGAGAATAATGCTATTCAATGACAATTGGATAAAGAAGATCTGAAAACTCTACCTGTGTCACCCCTCAATCTGACTCGAATATTTGGCGCAGATTTTTCTGCTGCCGTCATTCCGCTATGATTTTCATCACGTAATGATGAGTTAGAACAGAGTGATCCCCTCTTCGCGGATAGGGGCAGAAAATATTTTGCTTATACCTGAAAATGATATCTGATGAACCATCGGTTCGATGAACTTGTTCATCTTCAGACAGGGGCAAAATGTTCTCGGGAATATCAGCGCTTTCTCATCAACTGATATCTGGTTTAATCGCGTCAAGTTAGAATATTTGCGAGGGAGCAATATCCCCTTGTATTCGCATTCAGTTTCAACTCTTAAACACGTCATGGAAGTAGAAAAAATTTTTGTGCTGAGGATTTGAGCCAACTCAAGGGGTAACACAGGAAGGGTTGCAGGTGGAATTTCCTGATCATTTCGCTCAGTTCATTGATTGGCCTAATAACACAAAACTATCCGATGGATGTCCATCGAATGAACGTACATGGACATGCTGAATATATATTGGTTGATTCAAGATGTCCAGATTCTATTAAATTGACATCCATTGTCAACCAATTGGCCACAATCTTGGATGTCCATCCTGTATATTGTATATCGACTGTTGAACTTTTGTGATGAATTGAATACCTACAAGACATGAATCCTTGGAGTATAAAATATGAATTGAACAACTACACAGTATACCAATTGTACAAACAATGTGCATGAATTGACGTTTTCACGTATAAGTTTCGGACAAAATGAACCAAACTCTCCCCCTATGTGTACGAATATATTTTCTCATAATTTGGTCTCAAGAGTTCTTTACTCGTTGAACACGAAACATCCAACAATCAGACATGAAGCTAAATACGTCTTTTGGGACTTATAGGTCTCAGATTAATACACACCTAACATCAGGTGAGTACTTCGAAGGCGCAAATTCATTCCTGTATGGAAGATACCCTTCAGATTTTCAGGTATTCAGTGACTTGTCAACCAATGACATTCCGGAAACGACAGTCATTTGGACTAAGCAATGTCATATACCTTCTATTAGTCCACTGAATACATTATAGATATCCATTGAGAAGGTGATACTAATTATACATTGGATGAGCATTCAGATTCATGTGGTGGATGTACAATTCATGCGAATGAATATCCGGAATTTTTTTTGGATAGCCATTGGGCTACCCAGGTAGCACAGGTTAGTGGAATGACGTCATAATGACGTCTTTTTTAGGTCATTATTGGTCAATGACGTCCTCGACTTCAGAGGGACCTAAAAATGACGTCATATTTCATGACGTCCTATTGACGTTCAATATTGGACGTCTTAATGACGTCCCTACAAAGTCGTATATTCGACCAAATAAGAAAAATCAGTCGCTTTCTTACTTTTTTATCGTTTGTTAATTGTACGTACTGAATTTGTGTTTGTATATACAGTGTTTTCGTGAGTAGGTACTGATGAACAGATTTATTTTCAGCCAAATTATGCATTTTTGAGGAATCTGCTGAAAACGGTCGATTTTCATTTTCAATTTGCCATATATTCATGAGAAAAATTGAATATACATACATGGTGATCCACGTTTGAGTTATGACCATAACGACAATTTGTTTGGATAGAGCACCTTATATATATTACTCAATCTTTGGAATAACCATGGGAAGCGGAATTCGAAAATGTTTAACACAATCATGTGGATTGTATATTGCGTCCAATAAATTGCGTCCAATAAATTAGATGCTCTCGTGAAGTAGTGGATAAATTCATTATTATCCAATATCTATCTATCTTATATATTTCTGAGAAAACAGGAGAGGCTTTTATTTCTAATTCGTCATTTATACGGAGGAATCATCAAATATACAGGATGATACACGTTTGTATTATGACGCACACGACACATTTTTCAAACGGATATATATTATTGAATTTTCGTAATGTATATCACACAGAGGGTTTGTATACAGGGCGTTCGTTAAATTCAGTTCTTTCGTAAAATTGGATCGCCATTAAAATATATAGATGACGTAATTTTTCCTACACGAATCATTCTGTGTATATTGATTTAATATGAGATAAAGCTTGAATGAAAATAAAATTCTACGGCTTCGAGCATTATTCTCTAAAAAAAAAAATGTTTTTTTAATTTTCAACAAATGTATTCGCAACTTCGCAAAAGAACTTAATTCAACGAACGCACTGTATACAAACTCATATATTTGAATCCAGCTTTGAATAGAGACTCCAAAAATCGAATAATTTATAGGGTGTTCCTTTGAAAAAATGGTCGCGGACGTTGTAACTCAAACTTGAATCACCCTGTATATTCAATTTTTTTCTCAACATTGTTGGTTATTTAAAATAAAAATCGACCTATTTTGGAAGATTCCTCAGCAAGGAGTTGTATGGTTATAAGTACATTGATTGGCGAGATGACAATTTAACGGACACACTGTATACAAACCCTATGTGTAATATATTTTCAAATTCAGATTTCTATGGATATTTCAAAAATTGAATGTATCTTATATAGGTTATTATTGTTTCCAATTGAAAAAATTGCCGCGGACGTCTTAACTTGAACGTGGATCACCCTGTATATATATTATTCTTACTTTCAAATGTGGCAAATCAAAAATAAAATCGACCTGTTGCAGAGGATTTCTCAGAAATGGATAGTTTAGCTGAAAATAAGTTTATTCAGCTTACATCTCGCCGACGCTCGCTACATAATTTTAGGTACAAATACGAGTAGCTAACGATATTGTCATATAGAGATTCATAGGTAGTAGCGATAGCGCTAGGATTCAACAGGACTGCCCGGGAGGACCATCAACCAAGTTACCACAACGTATAGTTACAAAATGAATGTCATCAAAGGTTTGTGGTGTATTATCATGTACAGGGTATCCCAATTTGGGCACTTTTGCGGGGTATCTCCCTTATCAGTAAAGATAGAGCATTGCGGTTTTCGCGACAGTGTGCTACTTTTTTATGAAATTAATAATGGCGCAAGCAGAATTGTGGTAGCTCTTCCGGTTGTCTAGATACAGGGTGGAATTGAAAAATATCACCCCCCGTGTCTCAGTTATCTTTGAACTTATCGAAGAAGTTAAAACTTGTTTTTATAGAGCTTTTCTCGTAGAATCCAGTGGCGTAGTTATTTTTTTGCTAGCACCTATTGTTTTTTAGTTATGGAGCAAACATATGTTTTTTTAAATGGAAAATAATTGTATACAATTATATATTTTTGGAAAGCCCACTTCATGCTCAATGTATATATGAAATAATATACAGGGTGTTCCATTTAAAAAAACATATGTTTGCTCCATAACTAAAAAACAAAAGGTGCTAGCAAAAAAATAACTACGCCACTGGATTCTACGAGAAAAACTCTATAAAAACAAGTTTTAACTTCTTCGATAAGTTCAAAGATAACTGAGACACGGAGGGTGCCTGAAAAGTGATATTTTTCAATTCCACCCTGTATCTCGACAACCGGAAGAGCTATCACAATTCTGCTTGCGCCATTATTAATTTCATAAAAAAGTAGCACACTGTCGCGAAAACCGCAATGCTCTAACTTTACTGATAAGGGAGATACCCCGCAAAAGTGCCCAAATTGGGATACCCTGTACAACCAATAATACCGTATATATATAAACCTCCTAATTTTTTTTATTTCGTCCTTTATTGGTCATTCTGCGACGTCATTATGACGTCTAAGTATGACGTCATATGGCTGTGACATTTTGACGTCATTATAGGGTCTCTCAGACGTCATTTTTGGACGTCCACTTCGTCATTTTATGACCAAAAAATGACGTCAATTGGACGTCACTCTGCTACCTGGGTAGTGTCAGTGGTATTCCATTGGACATCCGAACCCTTATCAGACCCAAAATGGACATCGATTGAATGGCCTGTTTTATAAGGGAGGTGTCGTTTGATGGAATTAAATGTTTTCACATGCCTCTAGAAAGTTTGTCATTCCGTTATCAGGTGAAGGTCGAAATTTGCCGCCGGCTGAAAATTATAATTATATGTATTATTATTATTATTTTTTTGTATTCGTTTTTTTTCAGGTATGAAATTATTGACAATAATTATTTCATCATAGTTACTTTCGAAGATATTAGCAGGTATTATAATATTTATATATATAGTTGTCATTCATGAATCACTCAAGGGATGAATGGAAGAGCAAGCTCTGAATATAAGTCTCTGACGATGTATTCAGAATTTGAAATCTGCCTTTCGATAGTTACGAGTGCATTTTGCAGACTCGATTATATCTCTATGAATATTCTTTTTTTTTGTACTTGTTATACTCATCACTGAAATCCTTATTAAAATTATTATTATAAGATCTCATCGACTCAAATAAAAATATTTCACCTGATGTTCCAGAATATTTCATTTGGTCATATCAATCTGATGAGTTTCTAGTTGATGAATGACCCACAAAAGTACACACAATAGATACGAACAGGGGATGATGTATGAGAATGAGAAGGAAATTTTACAAGGATGAGAAGAGTGATGATCAAAGAACGGTAAGAGCATACAAAAAATAAGAATAAAATCCTCTGAAATGAGATTGAGAGTGCAAGAAGAAACGAATAAAGATGTACAGAACTTGAAGATGACATCTAGGGTTCAAATAACTGAATTGCCGTCGAACACCTACTTGGTCATCAAGTGCCGTACAACCTGATGCAAGAACAGGAAATGAAATGGTATCAGGAACTGTTTTCTGCAGCACAGATCAGGTCAATTGAATGAACAGGAGAACTCATGGTTGAAACAGTACATTTTCTATAGAGATATTAAAAGAAGCAGCCCAGGCAATAAAATTGAAAGGAAGTAGAGAGGTCACTAGTGAGCTCTCAGTGCAGAGCATCAGTGGCAAGACATGAAAAAAGCACAAATATCTCTAGGTGAGTAGTTACTCGTTACCACAGAAGTAACGACTTATGGATTTGCTCATCGGTTGTTATTTTTGTATTGTTTCAACATGACGCGCTATTCAGAAGTTACACTGGTTTCTCTGTCGGGGTTGATTTTGAAAAGCCTTTCTTTGTCACGATGGGTAGACATCGTCAAGTCAGATCGTCCAAAAGATATTTGTGCTCTTCTTATGTTCTGCCACTAATGCTCTGCACTGAGAGATCACTGATGACCACTCTAGTGACATTTTTGTTGCTGCGTTGCTATGTTTTATCGCTCGACGTGGCCGCTGTATTTCTTTGTATAGTGACAAAGGCACTCATTTTGTCAGGGCTAATCGATAGTCAATCGAACCCATGAAATCCGCAGCTCATAACGAATCCATCGAATTCAAACATAACATCCCTCCAGCTTGTCATTTCGGGGCTTTGAAAAGCGGTCGAGAAATCTATGAAAACTCACTTGAATCGCGTTAGGAGGCACCTAATGTGTCAAAATATGAAGTATCGAATTGGAATCCTCGAATAATATTTCATCGAATTGGTGAATCGTCTAGATAGTATACAATCGACACTGTATTCTGTAGAACGGTGAAATATCAAAATGTAAAACATCGGGTCGTACTCCATCAAAATAAAAAATTTCGATTCGTAAATCATCAAACAGTTTCATGTTGAAATGGTATTAATAAGAGTCGTCATTCCATCATATCTGTATCTTATCAGAACCATAATCTATCGAGGCAGTAAATTATCATATCCGTATTTTGTCGCAAAATCAGTCTATCGTACTAGTTCTTCATCAAATTGGCAATCTATCATAACTATAATCCATCAGAATTTTGTCACGAGTAGAACATACAGTATATCAGTAATTTGGAACCATGAGGATTATATAGACATAAAATCAATCAAATCATTCATTGACATTGAACTATGAAAACTGACGAAGTTACTCTCATGAGAAACGTGTAAATCTAATAAAATGATGTATATAAATATTGGATGTGAGGGTTCCGAAGTTAGTCTGGTCTGGGGCTACTCTTGACTTGACAAGAGCTCGTCGTGATAGCCGTTTTAATGTAAGTTGTTATTAGGTCTTTATATTCATTGTTGTTCATTCATAATTGTTATCGCTACCCCTAATGTTTCATGCTATTATAAATATTGTTATGTTTGAATGTAGTCTCGTACTTTCAGTTACCCCTAAACTATTAGTGCCTATTGGAATATTACCTCTCGCAAAATATTGAGCCAAGCATTACCCCTTAACAATCTCTATTATGTCGTGACATGGTGGAAACTCAAAAGTATTCCATTGAAACAATAATTCATCAAACCAGTACTCCATAAAAACGGTTATTTATTTTATCAGTATTTTGTAGAGCCTGTAATTAGTCAGACTCGTATTTTATAGGAACGATAATCCATCATATCCGTAATTTATAGAAACAGAAATGTGTCAAACTCGTATTTTATAGAAACGGTATCTCATCGGATTCGTATTTAATAGAAATGATAATTCACCAGACCCGTATTCCATCAACATCAATCTATCATGATCAACATTCATAGAATTGGTGATTTAGCAGCAATGTATTTCATCAGCATGCGATTCAGATGATACGGAAAACTGCACTGCAGTGACATGCCATAGTTCATGCAGAAATGCACAGATGTCGCAGCAGTAAAGTGCAATGATTTCACAGAAACAGCAAGTTTGTCTATGAACAATCAAAACTAAAGTTGTACACGGCAACCTCAGAATGATCGAGAATGGCTCAATTGTGACACACAACATCATTTCATAACTATGTTATGTACAAACTGTCCAATTTTCGATGTCCTGCGATTTTTGCAACTTCTCTGTGAAACTCACCATACCTCAAACAAAATATTCATAGCCTGCTTCGTTTTGGGGATAAAGTGCGAATTGTAAATGTTGCATTTTTGGACCACTCCTGTATCTCAGCTATCTTTCAAGATACAAAAAAAGTAAAAACAGTTCCTCATACATTTCTTCACGTTGGATCTAGTGGCGTAGTCAGATTTTCGAAATCAGCTGTCATCATAATTCTCCTTATCTCTTGAGGCACATGCAAGGGACTCCCTGAAATGTTTGGAGAACATCGTGCATACCCAGGAACGATAGGGAGAGAAGGTTTAAATCGGAATTTGTTTCGATATCTTCAAGATTACAACTTCTCACGAATATTTCTATTGGCGGAAACTTCCAGAGCTCTTCCGTTCTATATAGGAAAATGATTGTTGATGAAGATTTGTTGAACATATCTCAAGATTGACAACGAAGGGATGTGCTGATTGGGATTGGCGAGCTCGTCTGTTTGATATCGCTTGTGATGGAATGATTGCAGAAATTTCTAGAGATCATTAACCATTGAATTACCTACTTATTTAAAAATTAAAAGGTCACCGACTTTTCTACAGTGTTCAAGTGATTTCAAAAATTTTGTGAGTGTGACATCACCCACCAGGCTAATGGCTCTTCTCTGGATGGAATCTAAGAACATCAGCGTATGTTTGGGTGCTGAATCCAATATTCAGTATTCTGAAACTGGCCGTATCTGTGCTCTGTAGATCATGAGAAGCTGTTGAGGTGTGAAGTAGATTCTCGCACGTAATAAAAATCCGAGTTTCTGCGAAGCAGCTTTCGCGATGTATCGAACATAATTATCCTATGGGAAAGTATTGCTGATAGTAATACCTAGCATGAATAAAGTGGTTGTGGTGGGAATGGTCGTACCAGACATTGTTATATCAGGCATACGGAGTTCCGCTTTTCTATACAGGCTTGAGTTTTGGTGGCGTTGAATTCAACTAGGTTCTTGCTACCCTATATAGGCAGTAATTCATCGTCATTGACAGCGTTGACCTGCCGACGTCGTTCCTGGTTTGCTGAAACTAAATGGGAGAGTTTTACACCTTTTCCAGATGTATTTCAGAAAGCGCAAATTGTAATTTAGATTCCTCAAATGGAATTCAGGAAACGTCAGTTGTAATTCGGATTAGTCAATTGAAATTCAGAAAATATCAATTGTAATTCTGATTCGTCAACTGAAATTTAGAAAATATCAGTTGTAATTCAGATTTTTCAATTGAAATTCAGAATGCATCAATTGAAATTCAGATATCGTCATTTGTGATTCAGAAGGCGTCAATTGTAATTCAGACTACGTAATTTGTGATTCAGATAAGTTACTTGAATTTCAGGAAAAATGAATTGAAATTCAGATTAGTCAAGTGAAATTCAGAAAACTTCAATTGTAATTCAGATTTGTCAAATGAAATTCAGAAAGCATCAATAGAAATTCAGAAAGCATCAATAGAAATTCAGATATCGTCAATTGTAATTCAGACAAGTTAATTGGGATTCAGACAGTGATTGTTGTTCACCGCGAAATCTAATGAGTAATTATATTTTGTGGGATAGAACAAAGCACGTTTGTTTTCATTAAACTCATTCATAATACAAAAACAACATATGAGCGAGTGATGTATGAAAAAGAAACAATATTGAATTGAATTGAGACATAGCAGGTAAAAATAAAAATATCCATCATTCAGCGACCTACGAGCATATTTTCTGAAGTCAAAGCAACAGCATGGTGAATCGTGGTATGCTGTGCTGCTCGAGCACAGTCTCCTCCAACAAATTATATACAGTTGTCTTTGAAGCTCATTTTATGAGATGATGTATAATTATTTGAAGTTAAAATATTCGTTCCCAGGACAATAGGATATACACATCAGGTGGGTACTTGTGATAATGATGGATTGTAGGTAGGTATGCATGCAAACGTAACACTGTTCCATGTTTCTGAATTACAAATGAAGTTTCCTGAATTACAATTGATATTTTCTGAATTTCAATTGACTAATCTGAATTACAATTGATATTTTCTGAAATTCAATTGACTAATCTGGATCACAAATGATGCTTTCTGAATTCCAATTAACTATTCTGAATTACAAATGACATAGTCTGAATTACAATTGACCCATTATGAATCACAAATAATACATTCTGAATCATAAATGACGCTTTCTGAATCTCGATTGACGCTTCCTGAATTCTAACTGACGCTTTCTGAATTTCAGTTGATTAATCTGAATTACAAATGACGCATTCTGAATATTAATTAAAAAATCTGAATTACATTTGATATTTTCTGAATTGCAATTAACTAATCTGAATTACAAATGTTTTTGTCTGAATTGCATATAACGCTTTCTGAATTACTTTTGGAAAAGGTGTAGAGATCAATGTTGGAGCCGAAAGTGAACCTTGTGGAACGCCGGAATTGAAGGTAATGTTATGAGATGATACTTTGTCCACCAAGATTGGACGGAATACATCGGGATTGGACTTGGTTGACTTCTCGAAAGAACCCTGATTACAAAAATCAAAGAAAGAAGCAGATACCTAGATGTAGGTCAATAATGAGTAGGTATACTATCCTCGAACTTGAATTGCAGCATTCAACCGCCGTGGCATCCAGTTGATCGAACTTCTCAAGCAGTCTTGAGATATTACCTCAAATTGCTTTTCGAAGGGCGTATGGTAAATCTCGAAGTGTCTCTGTCAAGATGAGGTTATGAGAAAACAGATGCATTTCCATTGTTCGTTCCAAAGATGCTTTATATTTCATGTTGTGTTTTCATCAACACACTTTCATTATTTCATTTCCTACTTTCTTTATATTTGACTATCTGGAAAAAGATGTTTCTTTAGTTCTTCAAACCACTATTCATTTTCTATTTTATAGTTCGGCTAACTACAAAAGCGTGTTATCTAGTGTAATCTCCTACCCCGACATCCCCCATATACTAATTTTCCATAGAATCGAATCAGGATCGCAAATCCCATCTGCAATATAGTATCCGCTTTATTGAATTCTCCAATTTTGATAAAAACATCATAATCTCCGACCAAAAGAAACCCCAGATACCAATTTTTAATTGAATCGTAGCATACAATTACAAAACTGGTCCACCAGATATTGGATCTGGCATCTCCAGTTTCCCAATATTGCCAGAAACAATCATATTCTTCAACCTCGAAGACCCCTAGACACGAATTTCGAGTAGAATCGGTTCATGACCACAAATCCCGTCTGCCATATTGTATCCGCTATATTGAATTTTCCATTTTTTATAAAAGCATCATAATCTCTGGGGAAAAAAAAAAACAGATACAATTTGAATTGATTCGGATCCTATTTGAAGAAATCATCCGCTCCATTGGATCCGCAATCATAAATTTACCAATTTCGACGAAAGAATCAAAATCTCCGACGTCAAAAACCCTTATAATCCATATACCAATTCCGAATAGAAGCAGATCATGATAATAATTACAAAACACGTTCGCCATATTGGATCTGTCATCTTGAATTTTCAAATTTTGACGGAAGAATCAAAATCTCTGATCCCAAGAAACCGCAGATGAGAATTTTGAATAGATTCGGATCATAATTGCAAAGTTCGTCCGCCATATTGGATCCGCCATCTTGGATTCATCAATTTTTACAGGAGAATCATAATCTGCGACCTATAAAACCATTTCAAGAATTCCATAATGCATTGCCCCCCGAACTATATACACCTGCCAAATTTCAAATCAATCGGTCCGTTTGGAATGGGTCAAAATTGAGTCCAAAGGAGTCGGTTACATACATATATGCATACATACATACATTTAGGAGGAACTAATAAAAAGGTGTTGGAAAATTGAGAACATAAATACTTTCCTGAAACACATCAATCCTAAACATAATGAAGCTATTGAGTTTAACCGCGAGGCGTTAAGAAGTGAAGGGTGAAAAAATAACTCTCACTATTCCCTGTATAATGATAAAGCCATCAGTTTTTCTTGTGATTGAATATTCAGGCTGATACTCCTGAACATAAATCTGAGATTTGGGCAAAATTTCATCAAATTTGAACAAGAACTTGTGTCAGATTTTTACTGACCAAAAAACCACTATTGATGTCAAGGGCTCTTCCTTCATCTAATCTCTCTCGATTGTTCATTTCTTGTTCTTTTATGTTCTTCATCCCTCTTTCATCCTGGAGATGGTACTTTTCACACATCTGCCAACTTCTTTCCAAATTTTTTTGTTTTTTTTTATCGCTTGGAGCGCACGAAAGGGAATCCCTATAATGTTCAAAGATTGTATGCTTCACAGTATCTACCGTTCCGCAGTACTGGCATTTTCCTGTGTCACTCGATTTGAACCTGAAAGAATATGCTTGAAGGCATTCAGGACTCGTCAGGAGTCAGAATTTTTTTATTTTTCACATTGCCCCAGTTTTCATTCATTCATGGTTTTATGTCGATTATGAGTAGAAGTAGTAGTAGAAGTAATAGTAGTAGAAGTAGTATTAGTAGTAGTAGAAGTAGTAGTTGTTGTGATAGTATTCATAGTAGTATTTGTATTATCAGCAGTAGTGCTTTTTTTCAAAGTGAGAAATTTTCAATGTGACGAATGGCCACCTGTGAACCAGATAGTGTCAGATTCTATCGATTGAAAGCTGAATTTTGAGTTGTTATAAGGCTTCCACTATTTCTTTCCTACCTATTCACTCACTTGTTCTAATCTTCGTCCTCCCTAATGTTAGATAGTATTTTTTTGACCATTTCATTGACTATTTATCAATTTTCCATAGTTCCCTACAATGTTTCTATCATAAGGTGTCACTGCTCCTTTTTATCTGTGGTATTCCGGTCATGTTCTTTCCATTCCGTGAATCCGAAGATTCTCTGCTCGACTGTGTCAATGATTCCAGAATACAAGAACTCATTTGTGTCACCTCATTCGAATCGATGAAGATGATACTGAAAGAACTTTTTTTTCATCCATAGACTCATGTATTCCGTCATCCTCATCGTCCAACTGATAGTCCCTTCGTTAGTCTCTTAGCTTAGTGGTCATCTAACAATGATATGACTGCACGCTATTCTTCTGGTTGTGTGGTTCTGTATCATAGCCCTCTCTTCCGCCAGTTGTTTTGTTGAAGGGGTTTCTGCGATCACTAGTTTTTCTTTGGGTAATGATGTATACGCACATGCTGTTCTGGGGATGCTTTCTTCTGTATACTGGAAGATGTTTCAAGACATTGTCTCTCATATAGCCCTTCTCCATATTCTTTGTACCGTATAACATGAAACATCGAGCACAAGCCTACTGATATCTTCAATTGTTTTGCCAGCCTACTCAGTTATTTCTTCAAATTCTCCTATTCTCTTGTTCCTATTCAATTGCATTCACAGATATTCGATGAATTCTTGGATACGTATATAAGTGCCTCTGATTCTGACTTTGATTGCTTTTATTCTCCTTTCAGCTGCCAACAGCACAGCCACAGATTTTTGGGACATCAGTATAAGATGCTTGGCCCTAATTTACTAGGATATTTATTCTCATACTCTATTGAAGATTATTCGCAATCCTTCCGCGTTTTTAGCTGTCACAATCAGTGCAAATATTGTAGAAGTAGTGGAAATAGTACGAAAAGTAGCGGTAGTGAAAGCAATTTTTCCAAGGTGCAAGCTATGATGCTCGCCTGAGCTAGTTCATGCTTTCGGAACTATGATGATAAACTGTGGAACTATGTCATACAGTCGCCTATACACCAAAACCACCTCAAACTTTTCTGGAGTTTGAAATCCACATGTACAATGTACAATGAAAAAGCGTACAAGTATTGAAAAGAGAGGTAAACGTCATCCTAGATCAAGTTGTGTGAAACTTGCTCATCACAAGGTGTCATAATGCAAGTCAGTGGCGTCGAGCATCAATGAAATAAATAATGAAAAAGAAATAATAGTTCGTAATTCATTGAATCATTCGTATTCAACAGTTTTATAACAATTCAAACAGAAACGAATAACGTGAACAGTGAAAATAAAATTCAATACTTGGTCATTATAACCATCAGATTCTATAACTCTAGTGAGTTTTTTTGGCATTAAGTTGATCAAATTCGATGAAATATTCGGATCAAGCTTTTCCCAGCACTCGTG
Source organism: Phaedon cochleariae (assembly GCA_918026855.4). Taxonomy (NCBI): domain Eukaryota; kingdom Metazoa; phylum Arthropoda; class Insecta; order Coleoptera; family Chrysomelidae; genus Phaedon; species Phaedon cochleariae. The sequence continues at coordinate 11,374,562 of OU896723.1, forward strand.
GATCACTTTCCATGATGCATTCGAATTTTGGGGCCTGAAGTTTCTCTTGTAGATTTCTTTTAGAATTCTACCCCAAACGTTTTCTATTGGATTGATATCAAGACTGTGAGTGGCACATGGCAGCACTTCTACGTTATGCGTACGGAACCAATTCGTTACATCATTGGCGGTGTGGACTGGACGATTATCATGTTGATATATTAGAGTATTGTTTGGATACAATTGCTCAATAGATGGGAGCATTATATTTTCTGAAATGTTCAAATAATTTGCGGAATTGAACTATTCCTCTATTCGCCAGCAAACACCAGGTCCATGGATACTCATCCAGCCCCATACAATAACGGAAAAGCGTGTAGACCTAGGAGCAAGAGAGCTAGTGTATCGTTCTCCAAATCTCGAATAGTGTGGACGATAAACACGAATTGGTCCGTCATGAGTCGACTTGAAAGTTTTTTCGTCTGTAGAAATTACCCTATGCCAATATTGTGGGTTGCGGTATGTATGATTTAGTGCGAGAATTATCCTTGTCTGACACCGTTCAGCGTTGAGTACATTTTTTTTCGCTGCTAGATGATCATTAAGTTCAGATTTCTTGACCCTTTTATTCAAAATACCAACAAAGATACAGAGGGGAATATTGGTTCCAGGTCACCTGGTATAATATGTAATATTGAATTTTGGCGTGAGTCGCAGTCGATTTGAATTCCTCAGTCGAACATCGCGAATCTCTTTACATACTCGATAACAATGACCTCGAAACTGTTTCATGATAATTGAAGGTAGTTCAGCGAATTGACCGTAAATTTTTTTTCCATATTCCATTTCAACTTGTTACGATTCATTGAGGATTTCTGAAAACCAAATATATGAAGATTTATTCCGTTCTGAGGTTCAATGAACCGTATATATAGAAATCTGCCATACCGTCAATGATATACGATTACTGTGAAAAAAAGGGTTCGGTGTGAATAGTGATGAATAGACGTGTGGTGGTCGGATTAGAATAACCCCACGGTAAGTCCTGCCTGTCGTAGAAGGCGACTAAAAGGACGCCAATAGGTGGAAAATGGTTAACGCCATCGCCCGGTGCGATACCACCACATCAACCATAGGCACTGTGAAATGGGTATACTTACCCGTGTTTCAGTAGCTGGTTGATGTTCCGGCCAACCCAACCCAACCCAATTTCCTTTTCCTTCCACGCCAACCTCCCTTCTTTATACAGAATACGCGATGATGAGTTCTCCTCAAGTAAAATTATCCGGAAGTAAAATACCTCTCCATTCGGATTTCCGGGCGAGAGGTGCTAGAGGGGGTTCACCATCGGCTCAAAAAGTCCTCAAGATAGACCTATGCAACATCCGAGGTCTAAGTAAGAACATCAACGATGTCCATCGACACCTTCAAATTGAAAAGCCAGACATATTAGCTCTTACTGAGACACAGGTCAATTCATCCACCAATACGACCTATCTGCTCTGTCCTGGGTACGAACTCCACACACGTTTCAGATTCAAGGGAGGTCTCTGCCTCTACTCTAAAACGAATCTCTCATGTCAACAAGAAAAAACTTTGGAACCAAATAAGTTCGATGTCATGTGGTTCAAACTCGATAGCCAGAAACAGACCAAATACCTTTGTTGTCTCTACTTATCACCAAATGATCCATCCTATGAAGAGCTCTTCGAATTCTTGTCTCTGAAGCTTGACCAAATTCAACAGAACCATCCAGCAGCAGAAATCATCATCATGGGCGATTTCAATGTACACAACACTGCTTGGCTCGTACACTCTAACAGAACGGATGAAGCTGGGCGACAAGCCGAAGCTTTCGCCATCACTCACGGCTTAGAGCAGCTTATCAAAGAACCCACACGAATTCCCGATGCCAATAACCATTCAGCTAACATACTTGACTTATTCCTTACTAATAATTCAGCACCCTACACCATAGATGTACGAGCTCCACTTGGCAATTTTGACCACACACTCATCTCCACAACCTGCCCATTTTTCATTCCATCAACTGCTCCGGCACCCCCACGTCTTATATGGCATTACAATTCAGCAGATTGGGACGGTCTCCGCATGTTTTTCTCCGAGTTTCCTTGGCATAGAGTATGCTTCGACTCTGAGGACCCTTCACAGTGTGCTGCGGAAATATCCGAGATCATCATGCTCGGAATGGACACATACATACCTCATTTTTCGAAAAGATCATCACCCTCGAAACCCTGGTTCAACAAAAACTGTTCTAGAACTGTTGCCTTGAAACAAACAGCCTACCATCGCTGGCGCAAAAACCCTAACCTCGCGACTAGAGCAGAATACGTTGATGCCAGGAATAACTGCAGCCAAACAATAGATGCTTCGAGAGAAACATACAATGCCAAGATAAGATCGATACTCATAGATTGCCCCAATGGCTCCCGTTCGTTTTGGTCCCTTGCTAAAGCGGTCGGAAGAAATTTCACTAATAGTTCATTTCCACCACTGTCCAAATCCGACGGTACATTAGCAACAACATCGCAGGAGAAAGCGAATATTTTTGCAAAGATGTTCGCAGCAAACTCTACTTTAGATTCCCAAGGAAAACTGCCGCCAGTCGTCGTCGCACTATCAGACGAATTTTGCTTGGTCTCAAAACGAATAAGGCTAACGGTCCTGATGGAATTCCACCCATTATCCTCAAAAAATGTGCACCAGAATTAACACCGATTCTCTGCAAGTTGTTTACCATCTCGTACAGGTCGGGTATTTTTCCATCATGCTGGAAGACAGCTAGAGTCCAACCAATCCCCAAAAAAGGGAACAAGAGCCTGCCCAACAACTACAGGCCCATTGCCCTGTTATCAGTAATCTCCAAAGTGATGGAGAAAGCCATCAATATTGAGCTTATCAAATATCTGGAGAGCTCAGGAATCATCAATGATAGACAATACGGCTTTCGCCACCGAAGATCTACTGGGGATCTACTTGCCTACGTCACCCATTTATGGCAATCTTCAATAGAAAAACACGGGGAATCTCTAGCTGTCGCGTTGGACATATCGAAGGCATTCGATCGTGTTTGGCACGAAGGACTCCTCCACAAACTACCATCATACGGCTTACCACCTCAGCTATGCCATCTCTTATCGAGTTTTCTTTCAGGCAGATCGCTTCACGTGGTGGTGGAAGGTGTATCGTCTGATACCATTGGCATCAATTCCGGCGTTCCACAAGGATCAATTTTGGCACCAACATTATTCCTGCTTCATATCAATGATCTGTTGGGAGTAACAACTTGCCCCATCCACAGCTTTGCAGATGATAGTACCCTCCATACTGCGTTCTCTTCCAGAATTCCCATTTCTTCCCAGGAAACTAAGAACTCACGGCGCTGGCAGGTCAATGCTGTCAATGAAGATCTTGCTGAAATCACAGCCTGGGGAACGAACAACCTAGTTGAATTCAACGCCACCAAAACTCAAGCCTGCATTTTCTCTAGAAAGGCGGAACTCAGTATGCCCGATATTGTGATGTCTGGCTCCACCATCCCCACCAAGCCCACCATATCTATGCTCGGTATTTCCATCAGCAACACCCTTTCATGGGATAATCATGTCAGATCCATCGCAAAAGCTGCTTCACAAAAACTCGGATTCTTGTTCCGTGCGAAAAGCTACTTTACACCTCAACAGCTTCTCATGATCTACAAAGCGCAGATACGACCTGTTCTAGAATACTGTTCCCACATATGGGGTTCAGCACCAAAACATACGCTGATGCTCTTAGATTCCATCCAGAGAAGAGCCATTCGCCTGGTGGGTGACGCCACACTCACTCACTCTTTGACATCATTGGAACACCGTAGAAAGGTCGGCGACCTTTCACTTTTCTATCGATACTTCCACGGGAAATGTTCTTCGGAAATCTCTGCAATCATCCCTTCACTAGCAATACCAATCAGACGAACTAGACAAGCCCAGTCAGCACATCCTTTCGTCGTCAACCTCGAAAGATGTCGAACAGCACTTCATCAAGACTCCTTCATCCATAGAACGGCTAGGCTCTGGAATTCATTGCCTGTGGAAGTATTCCCAACAACATATAATCTCCAAAAATTCAAAAAAAATTCCAATACCTACCTCCTGTCCCTATCCTCCCTAGGAACGCACGATGTTCTTAGAACATTATAGGGATTCCCTTTCGTGCGCTCCAATCGATAAAAAAAAAAAAAAAGTTATTCACGTTCTTCGACATTGTGGGTGGAGCATTCGATTTTTTTCAGTTTTTGCTTCCGAAAGGATAAGGCCCTTCACAGGTAAAGGAGCGATTGGATAACTTTGCACAACATTATGTAAAACATGTGTGTGACGTATATTTTGACACAATTGTTTGAATTATCTGTGAAGTCGTTTCGTGAATTGGGCCAAATAAAAGCACTCACAGTCAACTCGACAGATTCTATAGTTGATGATCCTAGATGATACACACACATCATGAGGAAAATTAACATTCAAACTGTGAATAATAATAATAATAATTTCAATAATAATAGAGTCATTGACAGGAATGAATGATATACAATAATTTACATTATTTCGTGGTGAAAGAAAAAACGAACGAACATCCCTATCAGGTCTGCCGTGTTTTTATGATGCAAAAGAATGCAGTGAGAGTTATCACAGGTGCAGGACCTAGATACTCATGTACATCTATATTTGCTAAACTAGGAATAATGACCTTACCATCAGTCTTCCTATATCAGAGTCTCCTTGAGATTCAAAAACACTCAAGAACTTATACTGCTCATAATGACATACACCAGTACAATACAAGAAATTATAATCTCCTATTGGATCCCCGATACCGTATAGAAGTATCTGCACGGAACTCTCGCAATCTTCGACTTCTCAATAAGATGCCAGATAATATCAAACAAATGAAATTTGAGCTATTCAAAACAACCATGAAACACATTTCAGTTAGCAACAGTTTCTACTCCGTTGAGGAATATCTCAGTACCGATGTCTGAAAACTAACAAATAATGATCATCACACAGTTCACACAGTCATTTTATGAGTATGTTTTTGAATAAAAATTGTCTGTTTATTTACAAATTCACATGTATAAATGTTTTTGACCTGCTATAAATGTGCTCTGTATGTACATAAAATAGTCAATAAACTTTTATTCTATTCTATTCTATCCTATTCTATTCCATCGGATAAAACTGATAACACATCCTCGAATGGTAATTTAGTGGAAAAGGGGATTTTGAAATACCCTAGATAAGAAAAAGCAGAATATTCTTTAGGTTTGGTTCAATAATCACTATGCTCACAATGTGCTGCATGACCATGAGTAGACTTGGTCGTTCTTAGAAACTTATTAAAGACTGAGGATCTCAAACTGATCAAGATATCTTCAGAAGGAGTTCCTAATAACCTGAAAGTGGAGTAGTGTAGTTTACAGATGGAAAACCAGAAGTCATTCCCACAACCATTATCAAAATGATCAGATATAATGACAGGTACATACTCCAGGCATATATAAGAATAAGCTTATCGTCAGCCGATAAGTAGTTCAAAGATCTATGAACGACCTGTATTGACTCATGATATAGATGCAATTATTGTTCACTCTCTTACATGGAAGTGCAACAAGTTGAAATTCGAATAAAGTTCACTTTGGGGAATGCTGCACGATCTGGAGAACAAACATCGAATGAATTTGTATAGGTTGTTCAGAATTGGAGAAATTTTTTGTTTATTCTATAAAAATATATTATTTCATATCCAATGCGATAATCCCATTCATATTTTCACACTGATGGAACATGGTTCACCACATCTCCGAGTTGAAATTTCTCGAGTACCTATAATTTCGAATGTTCAAACTCTCATTAACTACAACAAATAATTTTCCTTACACATTGAAACTTTTCAATTATTCCACTACCATTCATCATCGATGATGGAGGTATTTACAGCCGAATCATCACAGTGCTGTCACTTCTGCCAATTGAAGTTTTTTTTGTAGAAGTGGTGAACCGTTATTCTGTAATCAAAAGCTTTCTATTTGTCCACAACTAATGTGACATCAGACTTTTCATATCATTATGCAGAGCAAAATATCATGAGATTTTACTTAACGTTATATTCGAACTAACTCGAGAATTTCCAAGACCGATCTGAGCTGAAATCGCGATTCATATCGCTTCCATCGTCATATGATTGGGAGAAAATTGCGAGATTATTGTTCCTGAGCCTTTCAAAATTTGAAGTTTTGTGTTCAGCATCATACTTCAGATCATTTTTTGAAACTAATCTGGATTGTATATTCACGTGTTCATCTTTCTTCATTTCTTCACGGACAACTTACTCTACATTTTGAGCATGTTTAGAGAGACGAATGATCAATCAGTGCTGCTTTAGTGAGTGATACTGACCCAAGAATCAAAAGATAATTCCTAAGACTGGCAACTAACTATCTTTCATCGTAGAAATACAGCACCTACCCCAACAATTGGAAACAAACAATGTCAATTGAAATGAAATGGAGATTTTCTTTGAAAATATATTTTTTTAAGGTGTGTACAGGGTGTCCATTCAGTGCGTAATCCATCGATATCTCGAAAGCCATAATTTATAGAGCAGAACTTCGAGGGGAAAACTTTTTTAGTAACTGAAGTTGCTTATTTCAAAAATATATTTAATATCACTGGGTGGTTTATGAAAGCGGAACGACTCGGAGACGAGTTTTTTTTATAGAACACCCAG
>OU896723.1:11381832-11443817 GCA_918026855.4 Phaedon cochleariae
TCAATTTAATTTTCTATGGTAAAAACTTGTTGAACCTCATGATAAATACCTTGGGAGGCTTCAACAGTTATTCATCTATATTAATAAACACCTTTATTTAAAAAACTGTGATATACATGATTACGTTACTTAGGGTGAAGATACTTTATACCAACTCTTTTCTTGTTTGAGTGTGAGTCAGAATTTTCCAAAATATTATGGTATTAAATGATTCAATGAAATAACAAATTGTATAGGGATCAATGAAAGTAGAACTGTAGTGAGAAATCAATTATATGTTTTCTTGTTGGATAACTGCTTCTACAGTGTGGATTGATTCCTTGCTTCCAGTGCTCAGATAGTCAATTCTACACATGTCTCTCCTATATTTCTTCAAGATCAAACATTTGTGTTTTAGCTTTTTACTCTTCTGACTAGTCCAATAAGTTTTCTCATGTATTTTTTTTTGCAATTGTGTATGTGTGAAAGTTTCAGTGATGAATGAAACTATTAATATTTTTATTCTGAGTTGATTTTCGATTACACATTAGAGATCAGATTCAACGGTCTTGATCTCGGCCTCACCCAGAAGGAGGGTGAGGCACGAACCGTGAAAAAACATGTCCTCATACACTGCGGCCTTCTCCATGTAATCTGAAAAGATCCGACCTGCACCAATGGAATTCATGTCACAATCAGAACAAATGCGAGTGTAGCGACCCTGATGACTGACAAAACGTCTTGAAGCCGCCAAAAATGCATCACTTGACAAATCGGCAGCCAGTTCCAAGTGGATAGCATTGGTAGCAGAGCAAACAAAAAACCAGAGATGAGCTTTCTGTGATTCCACTCCAAGACCGTTTTCAGGAATAATATTGAAGTAACCTCCATAGTCTGCTGATAAACATTGAAATGGTTTCAACTGACTAACCCTTTGTTGGGATTGATTCATCATTAACGGTTTGTAACGAAAAATTTCGTTCTCGTTCTTATTCGATGATACTTTTCATTCACCTCGAATACTCTGTTCTTCGATAGTGTTCGTTGATTGGCTGGATAAATAATATTCGACAGGTGATTATGAGATATGGTCGTTCTGCTTGTCACATGATTGTCGTTTCTAGTCCATTTCTGCTAATTGCACTTTTGATTTGCCAATTTCAATAATTTCACGGCAAAATGGAACAGGTAACATTCTAACTTTCAGAGCGGATATTTGTGTATATTTTATTGATGGGTTCGATCAAAATACTCTTCATGAAGATTTGATAGTTTTCCGTGGAAGTTGAAAGTTGTTGCTAGAGAAAGAAAATTCGAATTCGCTCTCTTTTCAGAATAAGGTGATGAATGGACTCATCTTTATCAACATTTTGATGATTGATTTTTTGATATGATTATTTGAATTATGATTCTTGATGGAACTGGAAATGAGATTTTTTCTATCCACAAGTGGAAAGTTATCTTTCGCCTCCTTCTGAAGATTGCTGAATTATTGAGGAATTTTAAACTTGATTTGATGAGACGCCATTTGCTCTCATGAAAAAATATATATCTCAATATCTCAAATATAATCCTGTAATCAATGAGATTATCATTGAATCATTCCATCGATCAACTCAGGAATCAAGGAAGTTTATAGTATATTTTCTTCCGGAGAATTTACCAACTCAAACTTGGGGTTATGAAATATTCGTAGACGGATTTTTGTATTTTCTTTCAGCTCAATTGGAGACTTTCAGAAGTCCAAATATCTATTTTTATGGTGTTTTTTTCCAAATTTGAGATTTTGGTGCTTGATGAGAATTCAACATAACTATTCTGATTGTTCATTTTGAAGTCCCAGGAATAATTCTTTCCAGCTGAGATCAGGGATTGAACCTGTTTCGGGGAGAGTAGCAAACCTCTATGAATCTAGACTGAACGTCATGTCCGTTGTGAGAATTTGCTTGTTCACTGCGAAACAGCTCATTTCACTTTCCAGGAATAATATTGAGGTAACCTCCATAGTCTACTCATGAACATTGGGATGATTTCAACTGACTAACCCTTTGTTGGGATTGATTTATCATTAACGGTTTGTAACGAAAAATCTTGTTCTCGTTCTTTTTCGATGATACTTTTCATCCACCTCGATTTCTCTGTTTTTTTATAGTGTTCGTTGATTGGTTGGATAAATAATATTCGACAAGTGAGTATGAGATATGGTCGTTCTGCTTCTCACATGATGGTTGTTTCTAGTCCATTTCTGCCAATTGCACTTTCGATCTGCTAATTTCAATAATTTCACGGCAAAATAGAACAGGTAACATTCTTACTTTCAGAGCGGATATATGTGTATATTTGATTGATGGGTTCGAATGAAATACTATTCATAAAGATTTGATAGTTATCTGTGGCAGTTGAAGGATTTGCAACACCGTCACACCGCGAGTCTGCGTTTCGATTAAAATGATAGAAGCACCAAAAAAGAAAATTCAAATTCGCTCTCTTTTCAGAATAAAGTTATAAATGGATTCATCCTTATCAAAATTTTGATGATCGATATTTCAATATGATTATTTGAATGATAATTTCTGATTGAACTAGAGAGGAGATTGTTTCCATTCACAAGTGGAAAGTTATTTTTCGCCTCCTTCTGGAGATTGCTGAATTATTGAGGAATTTCGAATTTGATTTGATGAGACGACATTTGCTCTCATGAAAAAATTGTTATCTAGATATATCAAATATAAAATAATATAAATGAGATCAATATTGAATCATTTCATCTATCAACTCTAGAATCAAGGAAGTATATAGTATATTTCCTTACGGAGAATTCTCCAACTCGGAAGTAGGGTTATGAAATACTCGTTGCCGGATTTTTGTTTTTCCTTTCAGCTCAATTGGAGCCCTTCAGAAGTCCAGATATCTATTTGTATGGTGTTTTTGCCCAGATTTTGGTGCTTGATAGAAATCCAACATAATCATTCTGATTGTTCATTCTGAAGTCCCAGAGAAAATTTTTTCTAGCTGAGATCAGGGATTGAACCTGTTTTAGGCAGAGTAGCAAACCTTCATGAATCTAGACTGTACGTCATGTCCGTTGTAACAATTTGCTTGTGAACTGCGAAACAGTTCATTCCACTCACTTTCAGCTGGGGGGTAGAGTTTCATGATCATATATTTTGAGTTTATATTCATCTCACCTTATTTTGAAAGAAAGAGATCTTTGATGACTATTCTCAGTGTGAATATATTGATGAAGAACGAGACCCCACGTGAGTAGTAATACAAAGCGGATTGATCGCCAGAGCCGCAATAAAATGCCGCTAGTTAGCGTTGGCGCTGGTGTCGCTGGTGTCGCTGGTGGCGCGAAGTTCAAATTTGCAGATGGCGGCGGCGCTGATGGCGGTAAATTTGAAATTGTGAGGTTATGACATCTTAATCATGATGAATTTTTAAATAAATAAATTAAAAAAAGCTGTCACTGCCGGTGGGGGAAATTGAACCAGGGACCTTTGCATTATGAGGCAGCGTATATACGCACTGTGGTATTCCGACCTCCGTGATATTTCAATTATTTAAATGCTATTCAAACGGGATATCCATTGCTGGCGCGCGCGCGCGCGCTTATCTTTGCAACGGATCCATCGAGGTAGAGTGAAGCGAGAGATGCATTCCAGAGATAAGAAACTTCGAGTCGAAAATAATATCCATCGCTGGCGCGCGCTTATCTTTGCAACGGATCTATCGAGGTAGAGAGTAAGGCGGCTCGAGCGCTCGGCGCTGCAACGTTGTCGGACGTATGTGTTTGGATGTTAATATTGTTACATTATTGTGTGTGGCAACGCTGTCTCGCTTCATGGCGTTCGAAGATCCAGCAAAGCGAGAGATCCCTTAGAATGATAAGCGCGCGCGCGCTCTCTCTCGTATTGGAAACAAATACTTGAATAATTAATTATTTATTTTATAGTGGGTGACGCGTCATGCTGTTGTTTTTTTTCTTCTGGTAAAATGACATCACGTGACGTGTGTGGGTACTCTCTCAAAATAGGATTTTTTATGGACAATTCTCGGAAATGTCAATATACCTATATGCAAAGTCGCATGGTTTGAGGGATATCGTTCAAAATATATCGAAAGAAATTCAACATAAACAATGTATCGTGTGTCTGTGGAAACGTTCAGTTAGGTATGTGATGGAAATGATTGTGTTCTAGCGGGAAAGCGGGGTAGCGCTAGCGCGAGCTTATCGAAACCGCAACAATAACACTTTAATGACAATAACAAGATTGAATTTTCATATACAGGGCGTTTGAGTTGATTGAAAATTGAAAAAAATATATACGGAGTGTCCCACGGTTCGCGGTCCCATGTTTTAGCATGGAAGGAGTGTTTGAGTTGAAAGAAATATATACAGGGCGTCTCATGAATTATATATCACATTTTTAGAAGATTACACCCAACGTATGACAGATGGTAGATATCATATGATAGATGACATGTAACCTTCCGGTGCTCATTGAAACTAACCGCTCAATTTACGTTTGATGGATACCACGTGACGCGCTCGGCAAGAGCAGAGGCCATCAAAATGGCTACCGGTTCGAGATGGCGCTAAAATGATAATACGTATGATTTGTTTTTTGATTGTTTTTGTGGTTATATTGAAACAAAATGGTGATCGATTCGAAATAGTGCAGATATCATGCGAAACTTTCGGCCTATGATTCATTGCTTCACAGGTAAATTTCAAGTCCTTTTTCCCTAGACTCTACTGAAATTACACGATGCACGGTGGAAAGCCCCATAAGAGCCCATGTAGAGTAGATCACATTATTCCCTAGATCTAGAGGTACTTTTTCGAATGTGAATAACAAAATGCATCAATAACAGGGTCGATATACAGGGTGTTTGAATAGCAATACAAACTTATATAGGGCACTCGTGGCAAGAAGTTAAAGGTGGACTCAGCAGAAGTGTGACAGATGACGCTAGTTGACGATTTCGATCATTATACAGGGTGTATACATATATGGCAACTCATTCGATTGAAATTGCTAATCGCGTCACAACAGGCTGGAAACACATCCAATGACAAAGAGATTGTTGCCATAGTTAACGAGTTGAAGGAGGCTAATATAATCAGAGAAGCGTGAAAAAACGTGAAAAAAGCGTCACGTTTTCGTCACACATGTGTTGAAAAGCGTTGAAAAAAAAACGTCGAAAAAGCGTCACGAATCCGTCACGTTTTTGTCACGCTTTTTCAACGCTTGGCGCTTGGCGCTTGACGCTTGGCGCTAAGGCGACTCATAAGTAGACCACCACACTTCAGATGGGCTTAGCAAACAGATAGCTGACGTATGACGTATGTCGGATAATCGTTGACAGGATCACCGATATGTGACTATGGGGGTACACCAGCATGCGAAACTTTCGGCCTATGATTCATTGCTTCACTGGTAAATTTCAAGTCCTTTTTCCCTAGACTCTACTGAAATTACACGATGCACGGTGAAAAGCCCCATAAGAGCCCATGTAGAGTAGATCACATTATTCCCTAGATCTAGAGGTACTTTTTCGAATGTGAATAACAAAATGCATCAATAACAGGGTCGATATACAGGGTGTTTGAATAGCAATACAAACTTATATAGGGCACTCGTGGCAAGAAGTTAAAGGTGGACTCAGCAGAAGTGTGACAGATGACGCTAGTTGACGATTTCGATCATTATACAGGGTGTATACATATATGGCGACTCATGGGTAGGCCACCCCACATATTCGTTGAAAAAATGTCGAGTATTGGAAAGGAAAATTGCGACTCCCCGTTTTTCTATACATGATTCATTATGTTGTACTTGCACATACAGAGCGTCCACACTAATATGCAATTATAGGGTAGATCGAAAAAATGTTAGAAATAGAAATATAGAAATATACAGTGTGTATAATAATGATGAACGATACAGCGTCGGTTCAATGTTAGAATATATAGCTATAAATAATTATACAAGGCGTTGGGAAAGTAGAACATAGCGCAAGTTTAAAAGAATGATTTTTATCATCATACGGATATACTGGGCGTTAAAGAAGTAGTCATAACGGAGTTCAAATCTGAAAGAGGGTACATATACGGCGTTTGAATAAGTGAAAACATACCTCAAGTCTGAAAGTAGCACCGCAGATATCGGTGTATGATTCATCTATATGCAGCTTCTCTTCTTGTCGATGAATGTCTTTGAATAATGTATGGAAAAACTGAGGGGGCAATTTAATCATAAATCGTGAAAACTGACGAATCCGTAGGAAAATCATCCATTTTCACACACATACACACACGCATTGTAGGACACGTTGAGAAATCAAAGTAATATAACATGAATTCGGACACGTCCCGAGCTCACGCAAAACTTACTTGAACTTTATTCTTTAAGACTGTGAAATGACTGAAATGTATTAAGAATTTGGATGTGATATGCTTAGGAACGATAGTACTTATCGCTTCCTGTTACAGATATAATAGCAGGGAAAGTAAATTTATTCGAATTAATTCATTTTGCATGCATGATATACAGGAGGAATAGAAAATATGAAGTTAATATTTAGATGATGTATTTTACATGAATAAACAGGGCGGGTGTGTTTCCAAAACTACCTTAAGTCATATCGTGAACTGTTTATTATAACATACGCTGATGAATATGAGAATTGGTTTTATAAACAATTAACATTATTCATCAAAAAATAGTTTAACAAACAATTAACGTATGTCTAGGAGGTAACAACCCTATGAGTTCATTAACCCTTTTTATGTAGAGTTTTTCTCACAGAGATATATTATAACTACTTATTACAATCTAGGTTGGACTAGTAGCTCCATATTGAGCCAATATGGAACTAATACCCCACCAAAGATCGACTTGGGATGCTCCAAGATATGCCCTGAAATTATAAGAAATTTGAGGAAATACTATAGAATTAATTTGAAACTTACAAGTTGGTTTTAAGGTTGGTTATTATAGTAGCGTTCAAGAATTTCCTCCCAGCCAATATATTCAATTTGATCATCATCATTATCGCTTCTAAAAGTAACATTAAATTCATAAATCTAGATAGAATCCATTTTAAAACTCACATATTGAGGGCTTGTTCAGGTTCTTCACCATCACTGCTAAAATTTCATTAAATTGATAAAAAATATAGAAAAATTCAATTTTCAAACTTACATATTGATGACTTGTTCTTGTTCCTGATCATCATTTCTGAAATTTCATTAAATTAGTAAATATAGAAAGATTTGATTTTCAAACTTACATCTCAATAGGATCATTGACGTCATCGCTGAAATTTTATTAAATTTATATATCTGTAGACAATATCAATTTTTAAACTTACATCTGCATAGGCTGATTGGCCTGTTTAGCCCTTTTAGCTCCCGCAGCCTGCCCAGCGTTTTCATTATTTCTAAAATTTCATTGAATCCTCAATGAAGATAGAAGCGATTCCCAGAAATGATATGAAGCTCAATACTATAGGATAATGGTATATATGAATCCAATTATCAACTTACATGGGGATATTATTCTCTGGTAAGCGATTCAAGAGAGGAAATTCTTGTGGCGGGGGAAATTGAGGCACCGGGTTAAATCGGGGGTGATCGCGAAATTCGCGAAGTCTTTGATTGGCCCAATCAAAGATTTCGACGTCATCGATTTCAGCTTCACTGATTTCATCCCTAGACAAATACCCAGAATCGACAGACATGTTCTAGAATTATGATTTATAAAAGTCAAATGAATGAAATTTGATTAATTAGATATATAACACTATAGGAAAACAGAAAAGTGGTACTTACTTCAATAGAACGGATGTGAAGGCAGTTGGCACTAAATTGCGAGTCACAAAAATGTGTTCAATGTTCACGTTCATGTATTTATATGAAAAAATAGATAATCACAGAAAGGATATGGTGAATGTGCAGATATAATATGAAAATAAAGGAAACCGCGATGGTTATGTATTATCTAGAGAAATATTTTTTATGATTTCTATAGACCATACAGTATGATATAATATAATATAGATTATGACTGTGAATTACTTTTTCAATTATTTTATCATACTACCTAACCCAGTATAAGATATTTCGAATTTGCAAACATTATATATATATATCTATATATAGGGCTTCGTACCCAAACATATTGTAGAGATTGACCAGCCATTTTGGTTGGCTATGCTACACCTACACTTTAACATCATTGAAACATGACCGCGAGTTGACACTTTTCTATAGATACAGCAAGTACCATTACACAGAGAAAAAACTTTAATAATGGTTATTAAACATTTAATAGTCACAGTTAAAACCTTGAATACTATATGGGACAGATATACAGTATGATAGTGGTAGATAAAATATTTTACCTGAATTGGTATACCTGCAACAGACACTCAATTATATAGTTCATTGATCGTTAATGAATCAATATTATTGAAATCAACTCAGGATTATTGAAGTGTTGAATAACATTGATTAGACAGTTTAATTACCATTGAACATTGAGTAATTCCCTTTGAAACATTGCTATATTATCTTACAGACTTCTTCACCTGTTGTAGGTTCACACTTCGATGATAGTTATTCAATAGTTTAATAAATTTTCAATACTATATAGTTGCCACAGGTGAAAAAGCATGCTGTTACAGAAAAATAGGTGATATTCTCTGAGATATATCTAACTGATGTTAGGTACATCCTTTAATTACTACCACTGAAGAATACAATTATTCCAGAAACATTATTAAGTTGTCCTCGGATCATAAATTACTCGTCTCTGGAACATAATTTAATTATCTCAGATGTGCAATTCAATTGAAATATTGGGGATGTTCAATGTGCATACCTCTGAAAATATTTTCAAGGTATCACACAATGGAGATGGTGATTCTATAGAAGAGAAAAAACATTGTACAAAATATAGGTACATTATATAATATATTCTAGTCATTTGTAATTTTAGTACAAACTACATAAATAAATGAACTTGAAATAATTATTTTCAATATACAATAGTTGTCGAACTGACTCATACAAATATATGTCAGACGTTGATGGAGTATCTGCGGGCCGCGGGGGTACTAGGTCCTCTTGAATTCAGATCAAGTGGCATCAAGTTCTAATCAGGTACATCATTACCATCAACACCCTGAAATATGAAAATATCTCTATATAATGTAATAAATTTCTCTTATTATTTTCTTGAAAATTCAAACAAATAATCCTATTTCAAAAGAGAAGAATAAACTCTTAACAGGTAGCGAACGTCCCGTGAGCCCGTCCAAGTAAGGCCATTCTTTATAAAACTTCACTTTGACTCAAATCCAGAGACACCGAATAAGAAAAATCAAGATCCGTTTCCTGAAATTTTTTCCCGTGTACCTACTATCAGAAATAAGATTTTTTTGCAAACATTCACAGTAGAGAGTCTTTTCATTTTGATATTTCCCAATTTATTTCTCGGCTTTTGTGAAATATAACTATAAAAACTCCTCGGTTTGGGTAATAACTTGAGATCAACAATTCATTTATTTTTCTGAGATTATATATTTCTTTAATCTTCAACAAAATTTAAACTACTTAACAAGTGACTTCCTACTGAAATTTCTACACCAAAGAGCACACTCGATAAAAATATTGAGAGGTCACAACCAAAATAGGAGATATTTTCAAAATATAACCTCTTCAAATGAAAAATAAATGGCAAGAACCACGAATAAAACGGACATATAATATCAGATGTAACAATTAATTGCAAATGATCAACCAACATAAGGAACTAGAGGGCTGAGAATCATTTTCGGAAGGAGAAAAACATATCACTAAAAAACGTTTATGGCCAAAAAGATTTCTTCATGCACGGAGAAAAAGGAATGGTATATATTACTCACCAAGAAAGAAAGAAGAGTTGTGCGTAAACTTCGCCAAACCCTGCTGTTTCAAAGTGTCGTCGATGAACTGCTTATGCTGCATCTATTTTTCAACTCTCGACCTGGGGGCTAGTCGCTCCATAGTGATAATTTCACTGGGATCAATGTTTTTGGAATAGTCACAATCACTTAACTTACATGCACAACACAAATGTTCCAGAATAAAAAAAGGCACGCATAAGTGTTCGCAAACACCAAAGGTACATATTCTTAGTACAGATACAGACTGAGTTCATCAATGGAATGAAGTGCAGAAAAGTTGCGCAGTCAGCTCGTGGCGTAATCGTGGGTATTCGAAACTAGCCGAATGATGACGAAACAGAGAAATCAAGTGAACTGTTACCTGTTGTTATTAAACTGGTATTAATGGCAGAATTATTCCTTTCACTCATAGAAAACAAGGATTGAGGGACAATTATATTAATGTTAGGTGGATTGTTGTATACTGAGTATTAAACACATCGATAAAAATTATTCAAGCACAAGAAAGATGGCCTGTTCCAGGAGCATAGTTAACCTGCCACTGGAAGTCGATATCAGAAAAAAAATTTCACCTATTGCAATGGTACAAAAGTTCATTAATATATTTGTGGGTATTAAATTTTACTCAAGTGTACTTGTGTACCTGGACCGTTTTTCTCTGTGTACCAGTCAGATGAACTTGAAAACAACTCATATTTGCTCTCAACATTCTTATTCAATATTACTTGAACATCTATTCTGAGCATGTGGAAGATCTGAGATTTTATACACCTCATATTATTATTCAAGATATACTCATTCCTGATAATATTTGTTGCTTGTTAACATAGAAATACATTGTATTCAGATACTGCTGTTACCTTTAGTAGTATTTTAGTGGTGTCTATTGTATACTACGTGTCCTGAAATACTTCACCAGCAGCTTCCATAATCGAAGGTTGTTGTGAAAAGTTACGTTAGGCCATTGAAATTTTCATTAGGAGATCTGGAGAAGAAGCTGTGATACTGAAGAGGGATCTACATAATTTCCAAACAAATTCTTCTCTAATCCACACAACCGCATTATCAACACTTCCCATATGAGTTCTGTGTAGGTCATGTTACTGACTCCAAACAATACTTTAGGAGCAGCACTATTAATTGAAACGCCATATAGTGAATCGTGTTGACATATTTCCAAACAGCATCAAACGCCTCCGTATTATTCGAATCCTCTACCCATCACCATCTTCATAATCAATAACCAGATGAAATTGGAGTATTCTATTTTTTCTAGCAAGAATAATAAACATTTAACACATAAAACATTCTTAAAATAACGTGAAAATGTGAACAGTATTCAATAAGTTTCAGAATCCCCATAATCGATGAGAAAATGTGTGTGGTATTTGTTTTACTAGACAGAAAAGTGCAAGATTTAGTGCTAAGACATTGAATCTTTTCCAACTTCGTTTGAATTTCACGCAAAGCCTAAATAATCCACCATTTTGTATTCAAAGTTATTGTTAATTAGCAATTTGTTTTCTACTTGGAACGAAGAATAGGAACAAACTTTTTCTGCTTAGGCTTTACCTGTTAAGTGTCATCGAAAAGCCACTCTTAATGTAATTTGGAGTTCATTATTATAAACCAAAATCAATATCAATATAAAATCATATGAAAAAATACCAGTCCAATGTCGAAACTCGGTATATACCACTAAGAATACAGATACATTTCATGTATAAAAATACTGTAGGTATAAGATTTTCGCGATATCATAATGAATGCTTATTAATGATTAGAGTGTCTCCATCCTCACTCAGTATTACGACATTATCTGTACACGACAAAATCTATTTTCGGTTTCGCTTTCCGGTTTCACGCATTCGAATGATGATAACGATTGAATAATTCTATCTGTAGCGAAAAATGTGAAGATATTCAAAATTTCTTAAAGGCTATACACCTTATTTCATCTACACTATATAGGGTGTTTCGCGAATAAGGTGTCACCATGACCATGTTTCGTTTCCGAGATAAATAGCAGAATAATTAGTTTTATTATCGGTTGAAATCGGGAAAATTGGTAAGAAGTGACGATAACATTTTTCCAATCAGATATTCAGGGGTGTCGTTAGGGTAGGGATTCAAATTTAGGTTTTTATTGAAAGTAAGGAATATGAACTGAATATTATTTCATATATAGAAATTCTAACTTCCAGCATCTAATAAATATTCCAAACGAGAATGATGCATAATGAATGTCGCAAATCGCTGCAAATCGACCAAGTATAGAATATTAGCATTCCACGCGAGTCATACATCATTCATTCTCTATGACTATAGCTTAGCATGTAGCCATCTGATTTTCCCTTGAACCCATCATTGCTTGCTCCAAAACAATGAAGTCATTGAGATATCAGATAAGAACATCGCGAGAGCAATTTTGTGTATCCCTACTTCATCAAGGCACATTCTGTAGCGGACACCCTGTATAGAAAAGCAACAGCTTCCTATGGAAATTGGATAACATATAGGATCTTCCTCTCAAACGTTGGCGGTTCTGTACATTTGATTTTTCTCATAGAGCGTTTTATTTGAGTACTAAATATTATGGTGTAGGGTTATTTCCCCAAAGGAATTGAGAATGGTATATGAACTATCCCGAGTGTTTTATTTTCCCAAATTTATGTTGATTTCTTCTCAATATGTAGCCTGAAATATATGATTTTTTCACAGTTTTTGGTTTTGAGAAGTATTGTCATCATACTACAAGAAATTCATTTAGTGTACCATTTTTTGTATCATTCTGTATATTTATGCGCGCATGATACATTGAAAATCTATGTGTTCATATCTCGTATAGTTGAACTATTTCTCTGAAATTTTAAGACACTCTCATCACTCAGTGATGAGCAATAATATGGTCAGAAAAACTCACACTCAAAATTCCTACTGTATATTCAATTTTGAGCGTAAGTATGATACATTGAGTGTTGTATGTTTCATGAGTGTATGAAAACTTTGCTGAGCTATTATTTTTTATTCCTATAGTTGAAATATGGAGACACTCTAATCATTAATAAGCATTCATGATGATATCGCGAAAATCTTATACCTACAGTATTTTTATACATGAAATGTATCTGTATTCTTAGTGGTATATACCGAGTTTCGACATTGGACTGGTATTTTTTCATATGATTTTATATTGATATTGATTTTGGTTTATAATAATGAACTCCAAATTACATTAAGAGTGGCTTTTCGATGACACTTAACAGGTAAAGCCTAAGCAGAAAAAGTTTGTTCCTATTCTTCGTTCCAAGTAGAAAACAAATTGCTAATTAACAATAACTTTGAATACAAAATGGTGGATTATTTAGGCTTTGCGTGAAATTCAAACGGAGTTGGAAAAGATTCAATGTCTTAGCACTAAATCTTGCACTTTTCTGTCTAGTAAAACAAATACCACACACATTTTCTCATCGATTATGGGGATTCTGAAACTTATTGAATACTGTTCACATTTTCACGTTATTTTAAGAATGTTTTATGTGTTAAATGTTCATTATTCTTGCTAGAGAAAATAGAATACTCCAATTTCATCTGGTTATTGATTATGAAGATAGTGATGGGTAGAGGATTCGAATAATACAGAGGCGTTTGATGCTGTTTGGAAATATGTCAACACGATTCACTATATGGCGTTTCAATTAATAGTGCTGCTCCTAAAGTATTGTTTGGAGTCAGTAACATGGCCTACACAGAACTCATAGATGATTAGTAGCTGTGTGCATTAGAGAAGAATTTGTTTGGAAATTATGTAGATCCCTCTTCAGTATCACAGCTTCTTCTCCAGATCTCCTAATGAAAATTTCAATGGCCTAACGTAACTTTTCACAACAACCTTCGATTATGGAAGCTGCTGGTGAAGTATTTCAGGACACGTAGTATACAATAGACACCACTAAAATACTACTAAAGGTAACAGCAGTATCTGAATACAATGTATTTCTATGTTAACAAGCAACAAATATTATCAGGAATGAGTATATCTTGAATAATAATATGAGGTGTATAAAATCTCAGATCTTCCACATGCTCAGAATAGATGTTCAAGTAATATTGAATAAGAATGTTGAGAGCAAATATGAGTTGTTTTCAAGTTCATCTGACTGGTAATGGTACTTGCTGTATCTATAGAAAAGTGTTAACTCGCGGTCATGTTTCAATGATGTTAAAGTGTAGGTGTAGCATAGCCAACCAAAATGGCTGGTCAATCTCTACAATATGTTTGGGTACGAAGCCCTATATATAGATATATATATATATAATGTTTGCAAATTCGAAATATCTTATACTGGGTTAGGTAGTATGATAAAATAATTGAAAAAGTAATTCACAGTCATAATCTATATTATATTATATCATACTGTATGGTCTATAGAAATCATAAAAAATATTTCTCTAGATAATACATAACCATCGCGGTTTCCTTTATTTTCATATTATATCTGCACATTCACCATATCCTTTCTGTGATTATCTATTTTTTCATATAAATACATGAACGTGAACTCATCATTCATTTTGCCACTCAATCTGTACACATTTTTGTGACTTGCAATTTAGTGCCAACTGCCTTCACATCCGTTCTATTGAAGTAAGTACCACTTTTCTGTTTTCCTATAGTGTTATATATCTAATTAATCAAATTTCATTCATTTGACTTTTATAAATCATAATTCTAGAACATGTCTGTCGATTCTGGGTATTTGTCTAGGGATGAAATCAGTGAAGCTGAAATCGATGACGTCGAAATCTTTGATTGGGCCAATCAAAGACTTCGCGAATTTCGCGATCACCCCCGATTTAACCCGGTGCCTCAATTTTCCCCGCCACAAGAATTTCCTCTCTTGTATCGCTTACCAGAGAATAATATCCCCATGTAAGTTGATAATTGGATTCATATATACCATTATCCTATAGTATTGAGCTTTATATCATTTCTGGGAATCGCTTCTATCTACATTGAGGATTCAATGAAATTTTAGAAATAATGAAAACGCTGGGCAGGCTGCGGGAGCTGAAAGGGCTGAACAGGCCAATCAGCCTATGCAGATGTAAGTTTAAAAATTGATATTGTCTACAGATATATAAATTTAATAAAATTTCAGCGATGACGTCAATGATCCTATTGAGATGTAAGTTTGAAAATCAAATCTTTCTATATTTACTAATTTAATGAAATTTCAGAAATGATGATGAGGAACAAGAACAAGCCATCAATATGTAAGTTTGAAAATTGAATTTTTCTATATTTATCAATTTAATGAAATTTTAGCAGTGATGGTGAAGAACCTGAACAAGCCCTCAATATGTGAGTTTAAAAATGGATTCTATCTAGATTTATGAATTTAATGTTACTTTTAGAAGCGATAATGATAATGATCAAATTGAATATATTGGCTGGGAGGAAATTCTTGAACGCTACTATAATAACCAACCTTAAAACCAACATGTAAGTTTCAAATTAATTCTATAGTATTTCCTCAAATTTCTTATAATTTCAGGGCATATCTTGGAGCATCCCAAGTCGATCTTTGGTGGGGTATTAGTTCCATATTGGCTCGATATGGAGCTACTAGTCCACCCTAGATTGTAATAAGTAGTTATAATATATCTCTGTGAGAAACCCTCTACATAAAAAGGGTTAATGAACTCATAGGGTTGTTACCTCCTAGACATACGTTAATTGTTTGTTAAACTATTTTTTGATGAATAATGTTAATTGTTTATAAAACCAATTCTCATATTCATCAGCGTATGTTATAATAAACAGTTCACGATATGACTTAAGGTAGTTTTGGAAACACACCCGCCCTGTATATACATGTAAAATACATCATCTAAATATTAACTTCATATTTTCTATTCCTCCTGTATATCATGCATGCAAAATGAATTAATTCGAATAAATTTACTTTCCCCGCTATTATATCTGTAACAGGAAGCGATAAGTACTTTCGTTCCTAAGCATATCACATCCAAATTCTTAATACATTTCAGTCATTTCACAGTCTTAAAGAATAAAGTTCAAGTAAGTTTTGCGTGAGCTCGGGACGTGTCCGAATTCATGTTATATTACTTTGATTTCTCAACGTGTCCTACAATGCGTGTGTGTATGTGTGTGAAAATGGATGATTTTCCTACGGATTCGTCAGTTTTTACGATTTATGATTAAATTGCCCCCTCAGTTTTTCCATACATTATTCAAAGACATTCATCGACAAGAAGAGAAGCTGCATATAGATGAATCATACACCGATATCTGCGGTGCTTCTTTCAGACTTGAGGTATGTTTTCACTTATTCAAACGCCCTATATGTACCCTCTTTCAGATTTGAACTCCGTTATGACTACTTCTTTAACGCCCAGTATATCCGTATGATGATAAAAATCATTCTTTCAAACTTGCGCTATGTTCTACTTTTCCAACGCCTTGTATAATTATTTATAGCTATATATTCTAACATTGAACCGACGCTGTATCGTTCATCATTATTATACACACTGTATATTTCTATATTTCTATTTCTAACATTTTTTCAATCTACCCTATAATTGCATATTAGTGTGGACGCTCTGTATGTGCAAGTACAACATAATGAATCATGTATAGAAAAACGGGGAGTCGCAATTTTCCTTTCCAATACTCGACATTTTTTCAACGAATATGTGGGGTGGCCTACCCATGAGTCGCCATATATGTATACACCCTGTATAATGATCGAAATCGTCAACTAGCGTCATCTGTCACACTTCTGCTGAGTCCACCTTTAACTTCTTGCCACGAGTGCCCTATATAAGTTTGTATTGCTATTCAAACACCCTGTATATCGACCCTGTTATTGATGCATTTTGTTATTCACATTCGAAAAAGTACCTCTAGATCTAGGGAATAATGTGATCTACTCTACATGGGCTCTTATGGGGCTTTCCACCGTGCATCGTGTAATTTCAGTAGAGTCTAGGAAAAAAGGACTTGAAATTTACCAGTGAAGCAATGAATCATAGGCCGAAAGTTTCGCATGCTGGAGTACCCCCATAGTCACATATCGGTGATCCTGTCAACGATTATCCGACATACGTCATACGTCAGAGCTATCTGTTTGCTAAGCCCATCTGAAGTGTGGTGGTCTACTCATGAGTCGCCTTAGCGCCAAGCGTCAAGCGCCAAGCGCCAAGCGTTGAAAAAGCGTGACAAAAACGTGACGGATTCGTGACGCTTTTTCGACGTTTTTTTTTCAACGCTTTTCAACACATGTGTGACGAAAACGTGACGCTTTTTTCACGTTTTTTCACGCTTCTCTGATTATATTAGCCTCCTTCAACTCGTTAACTATGGCAACAATCTCATTGTCATTGGATGTGTTTCCAGCCTGTTGTGACGCGATTAGCAATTTCAATCGAATGAGTCGCCATATATGTATACACCCTGTATAATGATCGAAATCGTCAACTAGCGTCATCTGTCACACTTCTGCTGAGTCCACCTTCAACTTCTTGCCACGAGTGCCCTATATAAGTTTGTATTGCTATTCAAACACCCTGTATATCGACCCTGTTATTGATGCATTTTGTTATTCACATTCGAAAAAGTACCTCTAGATCTAGGGAATAATGTGATCTACTCTACATGGGCTCTTATGGGGCTTTCCACCGTGCATCGTGTAATTTCAGTAGAGTCTAGGGAAAAAGGACTTGAAATTTACCTGTGGAGCAATTAATAATAGGCCGAAAGTTTCGCATGATATCTGCACTATTTCGAATCGATCACCATTTTGTTTCAATATAACCACAAAAACAATCAAAAAACAAATCATACGTATTATCATTTTAGCGCCATCTCGAACCGGTAGCCATTTTGATGGCCTCTGCTCTTGCCGAGCGCGTCACGTGGTATCCATCAAACGTAAATTGAGCGTTTAGTTTCAATGAGCACCGGAAGGTTACATGTCATCTATCATATGATATCTACCATCTGTCATACGTTGGGTGTAATCTTCTAAAAATGTGATATATAATTCATGAGACGCCCTGTATATATTTCTTTCAACTCAAACACTCCTTTTATGCTAAAACATGGGACCGCGAACCGTGGGACACTCTGTATATATTTTTTTCAATTTTCAATCAACTCAAACGCCCTGTATATGAAAATTCAATCTTGTTATTGTCATTAAAGTGTTATTGTTGCGGTTTCGATAAGCTCGCGCTAGCGCTACCCCGCTTTCCCGCTAGAACACAATCATTTCCATCACATACCTAACTGAACGTTTCCACAGACACACGATACATTGTTTATGTTGAATTTCTTTCGATATATTTTGAACGATATCCCTCAAACCATGCGACTTTGCATATAGGTATATTGACATTTCCGAGAATTGTCCATAAAAAATCCTATTTTGAGAGAGTACCCACACACGTCACGTGATGTCATTTCACCAGAAGAAAAAAAACAACAGCATGACGCGTCACCCACTATAAAATAAATAATTGATTATTCAAGTATTTGTTTCCAATACGAGAGAGAGCGCGCGCGCGCTTATCATTCTAAGGGATCTCTCGCTTTGCTGGATCTTCGAACGCCATGAAGCGAGACAGCGTTGCCACACACAATAATGTAACAATATTAACATCCAAACACATACGTCCGACAACGTTGCAGCGCCGAGCGCTCGAGCCGCCTTACTCTCTACCTCGATAGATCCGTTGCAAAGATAAGCGCGCGCCAGCGATGGATATTATTTTCGACTCGAAGTTTCTTATCTCTGGAATGCATCTCTCGCTTCACTCTACCTCGATGGATCCGTTGCAAAGATAAGCGCGCGCGCGCGCGCCAGCAATGGATATCCCGTTTGAATAGCATTTAAATAATTGAAATATCACGGAGGTCGGAATACCACAGTGCGTATATACGCTGCCTCATAATGCGAAGGTCCCTGGTTCAATTTCCCCCACCGGCGGTGACAGCTTTTTTTAATTTATTTATTTAAAAATTCATCATGATTAAGATGTCATAACCTCACAATTTCAAATTTACCGTCATCAGCGCCGCCGCCATCTGCAAATTTGAACTTCGCGCCACCAGCGACACCAGCGACACCAGCGCCAACGCTAACTAGCGGCATTTTATTGCGGCTCTGGCGATCAATCCGCTTTGTATTACTACTCACGTGATCAGGTAAAAATCAAATGAATCAATGAAATAAATGATCAAAGTGGAATGAAATGTTGAATGAATAAATGAATCATAGATTTCGGGAGAAAAACAACTTCTTGCCTGGCTGATGCCTTGCAGGATATTGAATTACATCTTCCCGAAATCTATGCGTCGACTCGTATAAAAGGAGAGTGATACAAGTGATTCTTTCCTTGATGCCCATTGATTTCAATGTAGCCAGGCCACGCTAGACACCTACAGACCGGTTTCGAGCTCTCTGACTCTCATCAGTGTAGAGCAGTCTTCAGCCAGCAGTCCTAAGACCTCCTACTAAGCGTAGCCTAGCCAAACAGGAAGCAAGTCAGGCATTATATTCCCTCAGAGGCGTCCTCCACAAAAAATATAAAAGGTACGCCATCTGAATAGAAGGAAAGGAAAGAAATATTTCGAAACAAAAATTTCCATACGGGGGTCGCTAACGTAATTTCAACTAGGGAATATAATGAAACAACGAATATACATCGCTCTATCATTCCTCACGGACAATAATTGTGAATGTAGTTATTTAGGAAATTGTGAAATTTTGGAATTTTCGGCTCCAAGCCTTTTGTTCAATTTCTGTCATAATTGGCTTGAGAATTATTTTCGAAACTCAATGGTGCTTATCCTTGCTATTCAAGTGTTGTCAAAAATAAGGATATGGGGATTTGTCTTTCGTTCTTGCCAGTCCAAATATCATCCAGATAACATAATGCGGTTCTGTCTTGAAAAAACATATACTGTTCCAATCAGTCGACGTTCGGCATAATAAAACATTCTTGGGTAGGGACGCTGCAACTCGAATACTATAATTAGAAATCAGTGGAGGAGACGTTATGACATGAATCTAATCAATATTATTCAATTTCATATAATTATATATTTTTTTTCGGATATTTCCTGTTTATCATAATTGTTGATCATTGTTTTTAATCCAGTCTACTATATGGATTCTTAATACAGGGTGTCCGGAAATTAGCCTGCCTATTTAATGTAGTCCCTGTATTATACACTGCTGATCGACATTTTGAAATGATTTCATTTTCACTACATTGGACATGGAAAGTTTAGTTCTTGTATCAAATTGCATCTTTTTATCACACAGAGTTTCGAAAGTACTCGAGAAATATCATCTTCAGGAGCCCCCTTTCAGGGGGCCGTAGCTTCCTTAGGAGACATTTCTCGACTTATGTTCATTGAAAGTTTTCTTTTTATTTTTGGTCGTAAAAGCCGCTGGTGAAGTTTGGCAGGCTAATTTCAGGACACCTTGTGTAATAGGTGAAAGTTCAACTGATTGTAATGAAATATAAATCGTTACTCGCTTTCAAGTAATTTTCAATAGATATTATCAACAATTATTGATAATATATCATATTAGTTCGATATCGGTAGCGACATCTGTGGTAATTATCACGGACATTGAATAGTAATGAAGATTTAACAGTACTTTCAGTTTTCTTTGTTCTACTCTGATAATGGTGATAAGAATCCTAGAATGGCATTAGAGTGACCTCTATCAGTGCGAGGATGAATTCATTGCATAGGTAAACAGGTTATAAGTTGAAATCTTTGTTCGTAAAATTCAACAGGTGTAATAACAGATATATCTGTTAGCCAATAGGATCGATAAAAATCAAGTGAGAACGTATTTTCTCGAAAACAGTGGGGGACTTGAAATCACTCTATTCCATTTTAGACATCTCGAGAATTTTTCATCTGCGATAAATCGAATTCTCCCGTAGAGAAAGGACCCCGCACTTTTAGTACGTAAAATGGTTCTCGGTGAAATTTTCTGAAATTTCAGTATGTTGTAGAATTCGATGAACTGATTGAACCTGCAGAATCGTAAAGTTCTTTGATGAACAGATTCTGAGATACAGGGCGTTGAAGTTACAAATCGGTATTTTTCATTTAATTATTTTCTCGAAATTCAAAGATGCCAAGTACAATTTTCTTCGCTCATATCATTAATGAACCTCCATATTACTCAACATAATTCAGATGGTTCAGATGATGTAATTGTTTACAGAGTGGAACATATAAACATTTCAGTGATGTCTGAAAATTCGATGTAATAATGAAATATCGAAAAAATAATTTAGGCATGCAATATACTATTCTCATTCCATCATGAATCACAATTCATACATTTCATACAGGGTCATTTGAAAAATTGGTGACACCTAAGACCGATTTATTCATACACATCCTGTATATTCGAGTGAATTGTTAACCTCCCAAGATAGCTGATACCGTATAAACATGATTTCGTTGAGATATATAGGGTGATCATGAAGATTTTCGATGATGAAAATGTCAAAAAATCGTGTTTTTTGAAATCACCCTGTTATTCATGATTAACTCGGTGAAATTCCCTAATAATTTTTTATTATATTCATCATTCGCGCCTCAACGCTGTCTTGAAAATTCAGTTTCCTATCATGACGGGTGTCATAGTTATTAATTCAGGAACTTACCATTTGCATGACGAGTTGAAGATACTTGTTCACTTACATTCGCATATAAAGTGGCCGATATTTTTCACAAATAGTGAAACGTGAGAATCTGGAGACGAATATAAGTTTAGTATTCATATACAGGGTGAACATAAGAAATTCAATAACAATAGCAGATATATGAATTTAATAATATTAATATAATGTACAGATAGTTAGGCGAATTTCGTTGGTATACAAGCTCTGCCAAAATAAAAAACGAACAATACCTAGGAGATGGGAGAATGATTCGGTCTTTCACGCTTCCATTTCTAATAGGGAGAGTTGAATCCTGGAATCGAAATTCGCCTAACTATCTGTTTATTATATGTTATTATATTAATATTATTAAATTCATATATCTGCTATTGTTATTGAATTTCTTATGTTCACCCTGTATATGAATACTAAACTTATTTTCGTCTCCAGATTCTCACGTTTCACTATTTGTGAAAAATATCGGCCACTATGCGAATGTAAGTGAACAGGTCTCTTCAACTCTTCATGCAAATGGTAAGTTCCTGAATTAATAACTATGACACCCGTCATGATAGGAAACTGAATTTTCAAGGCAGCGTTGAGGAGAGAATGATGAATATATTGAAAAATAATTAGGGAATTTCACCAAGTTAATCATGAATAACCTCGTGAATAACAGGGTGATTTCAAAAAACACGATTTTTTGTCATTTTCATCATCGAAAATCTTCATGATCACCCTATATATCTCAACGAAATCATGTTTATACGGTATCAGCTATCTTGGGAGGTTAACAATTCACTCGAATATACAGGATGTGTATGAATAAATCGGTCTTAGGTGTCACCAATTTTTCAAATGACCCTGTATGAAATGTATGAATTGGGATTCATGATGGAATGAGAATAGTATATTGCATGCCTAAATTATTTTTTCGATATTTCATTATTACATAAAATTTTCAGACATCACTGAAATGTTTATATGTTCCACTCTGTAAACAATTACATCATCTGAACCATCTGAATTATGTTGAGTAATATGGAGGTTCATTAATGATATGAGCGAAGAAAATTGTACTTGGCATCTTTGAATTTCGAGAAAATAATTAAATGAAAAATACCGATTTGTAACTTCAACGCCCTGTATCTCAGAATCTGTTCATCAAAGAACTATACGATTCTGCAGGTTCAATCAGTTCATCGAATTCTACAACATACTGTAAATTCAGAAAATTTCACCGAGAACCATTTTACGTACTAAAAGTGCGGGGTCCTTTGAAGACTCGAGTTTGTGTGATTGTTTTGAGATATTAGAAGTGAATTGGAGTATGTCAGATTCCAAGTCAAATTGCTCAGATAATGCAGATTTGATTTCAGCTATTTAATTTCAGCACACGGCGTTTCAGAAATGGCCGCTGCTAGGTGAATTTTTGTTCAAACGACAATTTAACATTTTTTGCTTTGATAACATTAATAGCTTGCTTGATAGTGCTGCTATTGAAATGTTGCATCACTTTGGAATGATATGTGAAAATCATCACTTCAGATTCTTCGAAATATACGGTGTGCGAAGAGCACGTGATTGTTGAAGTTTAGCTGAAGTGAAAGAAACTTCTTCCATTGTGGTTTTCTAATATTTTTGCAGTAGATGCAGCTAAGGTGATAAAAGTAATAGAGACCCAAGGAATAATAGATTTTCTGGTCAATTTGGAGTTGACCCATATGAAGAAGATCTTGGATTTTGGTCGCTGGACAAAAGAAAGACATGTTCAGGTGAGTGTACAGTATACAGGGTGTTTCATTGGGAGAGGTGAATAATTCAACTGTTGATAGGGGTCACTTAGGTGATTTGAAAAACCCATGGTTGATGGGTCTTCGACTTCTTATAACCGAGATACAGGATGTTTCCTCAATTTTGTCCATATCTTCATTGTCACATAACTTTCCAACCAACCTGTATATATTTTTAAAAATAGGTACACTTGCTCAATCTACCCTGTGGAATTGATTGAGGCAACAACAAGAGATAAAATCCAGGTCCGGCTTCACTTGAAATTCACAAATTCTTTCTGCCAGAAAACAACACCCTATACATTCGAATTTCTCATTTTTTTTCCATATCTGAAAAGAACATCAACATTTTTATTCAACTATGTGCTTTTAATTCGTGCACAGACGATTTTACTTATTCATATTATGTGCTCAAAATATTATTTTTGCTCGTTTTGGGGTACAATATTCGAATCAGACGAGATTTGATAATTTTATTACCTCCTATTCAGTATACGTCAGTATTACGTTTAGAAGGAGAATTTCATATCGTTCTTTGTTCCAGACTTAGTTGCAGGTCCGTCATCAAAACTATACAGGGCTTTTCACGATGAGCGTTAATTTGACGTTCCTGGCAAACCAGGCAACATATAAATCTGAAATTTCGATGGTATGTATAAATTAACATAATCTACACTACTGAAATATTTGAAACGATCTGGCCTTGCCGCTTCTACTAGAAAGTAGCAGCAACTTATATTTTTCAAATGGGACACCCTGTAGTTCATTACATTCTTGGATTCTTGCTGAACAGCAGAATTCATCGATTCAAAACATTCAAGGTCTAGCGGGACTGATAACTGAGATATAGGATGTGGAAAATCGAGATGTTCCAACTTTAGAAATGTTTTGTGTTGACCATGCAATAATCATGGTCAAAACGGCTTCAATGTCCCTATCACAACTCTCCATTCGATATTCAATTGAAACAGATACAGGGTGGAACAGAAATCTGAATTATGAACCATCCTGTATTTGTTTCGATTAAATGTCAATAGAAACAAAGTTAAGATAGGGACATAAAAGCCGTTTTGATCAATAATAAATATTTTCGCAAAATAATTCTGAAGTTGAAACATCTTGATTTTTCTCACTCTAAATATCTCAGTTATTAGTCGCACTAGACCCCGAACTTTGTGAATCGATTAAATCAGCTCTTCAGGAAGCATCCAGGGTGTCCCATTCGAAGTTACTGCTACTTTCGAGTAGAAGCGGCAACGCCGGATTGTTTCAAATATTTCAGACGTGTAGATCATGTTAATTTATACATACCTTCGAATTTTTAGATTCATCCGTTGTCTGGTTTGCCAGAAACATCTAACTAACGCTTATCGTGAAAAGCCCTGTATAGTTTTGATGATGGACCTGCAACTAAGTCTGAAACAAAGAACGATATGAAATACTCCTTTTGAATGTGATACTCACGTATACTGAATAGGAAGTAATAAAATTGATAAATCTCGTCTGATTCCAATTTTGCACTCCAAAATGAGCAAAAATAATATTTTGAGCACATAATATGAATAGTTAAAATCGTCTGTGCACGAATAAAAACCACTTCGTTGAATAGAAATTCAGATGTTCTTTTCAGATATGGCAAAAAAAATGAGAAATTCGAATGTATAGGGTGTTGTTTTCTGGCAGAAAGAATTTGTGAATTTTAAGTGAAGCCGGACCTGGATTCTATTTTTTGTTGTTGCCTCAATCAGTTCCACAGGGTGTATTGAGCAAGTGTACCAATTTTTGAAAATATATACAGGTTGGTTGGAAAATTATGAGACAATGAAGACATGGACAAAATGTATGAAACATCCTGTATCTCGGTTATAAGAAGTCGAAGACCCATCAACCATGGGTTTTTTGAAATCACTTCAGTGACCCCTATCCACAGTTAAATTATTCACCTTGCCTAATGAAACACCCTGTAGGAGTAGTTAAAACTAAGAGAGCATGACTATCAGCATAGGGAAATACATGCTTTAATCTTAACTGGAACGCGGCCTGTGTTCTAGCGGGGAAGCGGGGTAGCGGGAGCGCGATGGCGTGACATCATCAGTGACAGGGTGTTTGAGTTGAATAAAAATTGAAAATTATATATACAGGGTGTCCCACGGTTAGACCACCCCACTTTAGGGGTAAATATTGAAGGATTGGGGAGTGTGGGTACTCTGAGAGAAGGATTTTTCGCGAACATTCCAAAAATGGCAACTTGCCTATATGCAAAGTCTTAAGGTTTACAAGATATCGCTCTAAATGCGTTGGAAATATCATATGAACTAGTCTCTTTGGATATGACATAGTAGAGATAGTTTCGATTTTTTTTTCCCAGCGTCAAAAGAAAATATGAATAAGTATTGAAGTTGAATTGAATCAAATAACAGG
The DNA here is from genome assembly GCA_918026855.4 of Phaedon cochleariae. Classification (NCBI taxonomy): domain Eukaryota; kingdom Metazoa; phylum Arthropoda; class Insecta; order Coleoptera; family Chrysomelidae; genus Phaedon; species Phaedon cochleariae. The sequence goes on from OU896723.1 coordinate 11,407,710, forward strand.
AAATTACTGATAAGAAGATATTATAATAGAAAAACAAGTTTATCATTTGAAAGAAAAAACAAATTTTACAAGAAATGGGAAAAAACAATCTCTTATCAGAAGACAACATATTATGTGAGAAACATTATGTTTTCATTCTACCACCTTGATATATAACAGCGGAGCGCTCTGACAAAATTCAGTCAACGTTCGACATCCACATAAATCAACACCTATAGCCACATCTAATAGCAATCTTGTGTAGTGCCAACTGCTGATACCTAATAAAAGTAAGTTTTTTTTTTCTTTATATTCACCTGGTAATGCAATTTCTTTAAGTAATTTTTTTGTTTTTATTTCTAAGAGCGAATACTATTGCATGATATGTTTTCTTTAATAATTATTTCATTGTTGGTGTACATATCATAATTCATTTCGATGTTTTTCATATTGAAAAGTGAATGACATTGTGTGTTTTCATCGATTCATTTCTTCGTGTACACATCATAATTCACTCATTCTATTTCAAACATTTGAAATGAAGAGATTTTCACTGATGTTGTTTGATCTCTGATTTTTAGGTATCACATTACAGTTAGACAGCCACATAAAATCAACACCTAGTCACATCTGATAGCAATCTTGTGTAGTGCCAAAACTGCCGATATCTAAAAAAGTAAGTTTTTTTCTTAATATTCACTAAAGCTTGATCCTGATGTTTGATGCAATTTCCGTAATTCACTTTTTTTTTGTTTTTATTTCTAAAAGCGAATACTATTGCTTGATATCTTCATTTTTTTTTTTGTGTACATTTCATAATTCATTTCAATGTTTTTTCACATTGAAAAGTGAATGCCATTGCGCGTTTTCATCGATTCATTTTTTCGTGTACACATCATAATTCAACCATTTAAAATGAAAAGACCAGTTCCACAATCTTTTCTTTTTAGATGGATCTGAATGCAATCAATAATGTTGGGCTGTCATGCAACAGGAAAGTGTTGAGGAAACTGAGCCAACTGCCCCTAGATGTGCCACACCCCATTGTCGGAGTGCAAATTAAACTGGGAAAATACGGAGAAGCACCACTCGTTGAGTTGGACGATTGTAAGGTGTTTCTACCAGGCAGAGCGACCCAAGCAATCAAACCTGCGGTGGAGCAGTTTGGACTGAAAAAATACGCTCTCGTCTACAAGGGACGAAAAAACTGTGACCAACTCCATCCCATCGAGCAGTTTGAGATTGTCGAAACAACACCTCAATCACCAACATCATAAGCTATTGAGAATCAGAGTGTGAGTCATTTTACTTTGTCACTTTTCGCAAGATACATTTGTAAAGATGAATATCGCTAAAAAATCAGATAACTTAGTGATAACCATTAGGAAACTAAAGAAAATTTTGTTTGATAATTTCACTGATAGGGATGAAAAAATTTGGTTAAATCGCTTAAAGAGGTACATAAGATTATGTAACAATGAAATTAATAAGAATAAGATGTCCATAGGCTTGATGAGAAAGTTTCAAACGAATGTTGGTCATTTTAAGCATTTTCGCAATTTAATTCGAAATAGACATCGAGACAGTAGAGGGCTTGAGTTGAAAAATAGGGTTCAATGGAGAGATGTGGCATCAGGTTTTTCAAGTAGAATCAGAACGGGAATAATCATCAATATAACACATAAGGACTTGGAGCAATTTTTTATAGATGCATTCATTTTATTCAAAAATAAAATCAAAAATATATTGAAGGGATTTCCAATTATTAAAGTGAACGCTAATTTCTGTGGAGAATTCATAAAGAAATCAGATGATGCAGAAATTATCGAATTGAAATATTTCAACACTAAAAATGCCATTGTGGACGTAGGAACGGATTTACAACATTGGTACTATGATAATGTTCAGGACAAAATTTTGAATAAATTAAGCGAATTTCAAGAACGTGACTCTGGGTGGGCTTTGCATAAAATAATATCAATGGAAGTTAATATTAACAAACTTGAAATGGGAAATGGTTCATCCTTTATTAGACTGCCAGAACAAATTTCTAAAAAGCGAGCATGTTTGAATATAAAAAATACTGACTCGGCATGTTTTTATTGGTCAATCATAAGTGCCTTCTACCCAGCGAAAACAAATAGGGAACGGACTTCTTCATATCCATATTACACTACAGTTCTGAAAACAGTAGATTTAGATGCACCCATGTCTCTACGTCAAATTCCAAAATTTGAAAAAGACAATAACATTTCCGTGAATGTATACACATTAGAGTTGAATTTAGTCAAGAAAAAATCATATTATACTGTGGTGCCAGCCAGACTTACAAAAAATAAATTAGAAAGGCACGTTAATCTATTGCTAATTCAAAACAAATATTATCCAAAATTAAATGATTATGAGGCTCCTCCGATTGATGAAGAAGATTCTGACATCAAATACCATTACTGTTTGATTCAAGATATGTCTAGATTAATATCAAGCCAAGTGAATAAACATAATGGTAAAAAATTTATTTGTGAAAGATGCATGAATTATTTTCAATGTGAACAAAAATTGATTGATCATGAAATGCTGTGTTCTGAATTGAACCAATGCAAAGTTTCATTTCCAAAATATGATCACATAGAATTCAAAAATTTCACCTACCAACAAACCACCCCCTTTATAATTTATGCAGACTTTGAATGTCAATTAGAACATGTGGATGATATGGTTTCATCAAAAACAAGCAAATATCAGAAACATGTGGCTCATAGTGCAGGCTATTATTTTAAATGTGATTTCGATGATTCCTTGTCGTTTTTCAATAGCCATAGGGGTGAAGATTGTATGGATTGGTTTGCAAATGAAATGTCGAAGATAGCTGAAATCGTGCAATCTAAAATCAAAACAATCGTGCCAATGACTGTTAGTCCTGACAAATGCAAAGCAAAAATCTGTCATATTTGTGAGAAACCATTCAGGGAGAAAGACATTATCGTAGCCGATCATAATCACTTTTCAGGCGATTTCAGGGGGTGGGCGCATCAAGCACCCTGTAACATAAATTTCAAGAAACTCTTTGTTGTTCCAATTGCATTTCACAACCTGATAGGATATGATTCACATTTCATGATCAGTCAATTGAGTAAAAAGGGTCGTATGAGCGTACTTCCAATAAACATGGAAAAGTACATATCTTTCACTTTACATGATGACAATACAGACATCAAATTCCGATTTATTGACTCTTTTCGCTTCATGGGTACATCCTTAGATAAATTATCTTCAATCATGGATAGAAAAGATTTTGAAATTTTGAAAAAAGAATTCAGTCATTTGAATGATGATACATTCAACCTCCTCACCAAGAAGGGTGTCTTTCCCTACGATTACATTAGTTGTTTGGAAAAATTGAATGATACTGAATTACCTACAAAGAAATATTTTTATAATAAATTGAATGATGAACACATTAGCGATGAGCAGTACGCCCATGCTCAAAAGGTATGGTCATCATTCAAAATTCAAAATTTAGGGGAATATTCTGACTTATATTTAAAAACAGACGTTATGTTGTTGACCGCTGTTTTCGAGAAATTCCGGCAGAAATGTAGGACAACTTATGGGTTAGATCCAGCATGGTACTATACCATGCCTGGATATACATGGGATGCCATGTTAAAGTACACCAAATGCAAACTGGAATTATTGAATGACGTTGATAAAATCATGTTCATCGAGAAGGCATTACGTGGTGGTATTTCTGTTTGTAGTGGTAGGTATTCAGAAGCTAATAACAAGTATATGTCTGAATATGATTCCAATAAACCTTCAAAATATCTCATGTATTTAGATGTAAATAATTTGTACGGTTGGGCAATGTCAGAGTCTTTACCATTCGGAGATTTCTCATGGATGGAAAACGTTGAAAATTTCAACGTAATGAATATTGCTGATGATGCTCTTGAAGGATATATTTTACAAGTAGACTTAGAATATCCTCGCGACTTGCATAACAATCACAAAGACTTTCCATTTGCTGCTGAACATCGCATACCACCCGGCTCAAAATTACCAAAATTAATGACAACACTTTACGACAAAAAAGATTATATTTTACACTATAGAAATTTAAAACAATGTTTAGCAAACGGACTGAAACTGACGAAAATCCACAAAATTTTGAAATTCAGGCAATCTTTTTGGCTCAAATCATATATAGATCTGAATACTTCTTTGAGGACTGCCGCAACAAATGAATTTGAGAAAAATCTCTATAAACTAATGAATAATGCAGTTTTCGGTAAGACGATGGAAAACATACGAAAGCATAGATTAGTGAAACTAGTAAGATCATGGCAGGGACGTTATGGAGCCAGAAATCTCATAGCTAGTCCACGATTCCGTGGTAGAACAATTTTTGAAGAAAACTTGATTGCCATAGAGATGCAGAAAACCGAAATAATTTTTAATAAACCTCTATACGTAGGAATGGCCATTTTAGATTTATCAAAATTGTGTATGTACAAATTTCACTATGAGTATATGATTCCGAAAATGGGTATTGAAAGGTGTAAATTGTTATATATGGATACAGACAGCTTCATATATGAATTGAAATGTGATGATGCATATGAAGAAGTTATAAAGGCTGATCTCTCTCAATTTGACACATCTGAATATGCTCCAGATAATAAATATAATATGCCACTAGTCAATAAAAAAAAGTTGGGTTTATTAAAAGATGAAGCAAATGGGAAAATCGTTACTAATTTCGTAGGACTACGTTCGAAAATGTATGCATATAAAGTACAAGGGGGTAAGATTGTCAAAAAATCGAAAGGGGTGAAAACTAATGTTGTCAAGAATAAAATTGGGTTCGAAGATTATTTGAATTGTTTGAAGAATTTCGGAGCACAAACAGTGTCTCAACGTACTATCCGTTCATATGCCCACAATGTGTTTAGCATTCAACAATCAAAAATTGCTCTGAGTCCCAAAGATGATAAACGGTATTTGATTCCAGGTTCGTTCGACACATTGCCATGGGGTCATACACAGGCAAAAGAGTAATTTTTTCATGTAAATCATCTCATCAAACATTTATAAAGAAAAAAAAAAAAAACCATACACCTACACTTACACTCCTCTGTTTTAGATTTAGAATTATTATTTGGGCTTAAAGAACGATATGAATGTGATATGGATTTACATGATTCACATTATCAGAGATATGAGAGATTCATCGATTCTGGTGATGAACATACAGATATTGATTCTTGACTTACTTTAACAATATTTTACAGATTTTAGTAGCATGATATCATCTTTACAAATGTAGTTTGCGAAAGAAGACAATGAAAAATGACTTTTTTTTTCCAGAATATGTTTTTTCTTATGAAAATGTAATACTTGCCCTGGCTATTAATGAAAATATAATATATGCTGTCTATCTATCATTAATAAAATAATTATTGAAATTTTCTGTGTATCATTGGGATGGGTAGTGAGTGTAAGGGAGAGTGAGAGGGTAAAAAAGTGAGAAGAAGAGAGAGAGAGAGAGAGAGAGAGAGAGAGAAAGAGAGAGAGAGAGAGATTGGACGGATATTAGTTGAAGGTATGGATGTAAAAAACAGTTGTATCATGTCTTCTGACGAATACAGACGTGCACTAGAAGAATTTGGGTTGAAAGTTAGAAAGCTCAGTGCAGACATCCAATTGTATGAGCAGAAAGTTTGTTTGTTCAAAGATTTCGAGCAATTGAGTGTTTGGGACAAGGTGTTCACAGAACCAAGACGTTCAGTTGCAACGTTTCCTACATCGAGAAGAATCCAACCAACACAGCTACTAGATGGCGATACTGAAAGCAAGCTTCATTCTATTGACAGCTCTGAGCAACAACGTCTTCTACACAAACATACCGTACAATACGAGGAATGCAGCCGTATGTTTTGATGTGAATCGTACACAACAGTGTGATTGGAAGCTGATGAGTAGAATGTATGTCAATGATAACAAACTACCTGTATATTCAATCGACATGCCTCGAGTCAATGGGACCACCATCGACTACAAATTGAAATTATCGTTTTCTGATGGCAGTGACGGTGAAATGGGAGACTGGCAGACATTTACATTGAAGAAATCACCCGCAAAATTAGATGATGATCAAGATTCTGTCAATATCATTGCAATTTTGACACTTTGTTGTACACTAATATGTTCACTCATTTTAATCTCGCATGTTATTTTCATTATACTGAGAAATAAGGGATGTGATGAATAAAAACTCTGAAATTACGATATATAGTTTTTTATTTTGGCAATAAATTACATAACCAATTATATAAAGTATCGACATTGTGGAGACTGCACTGGAACCTTCCTCCATGGAAATGATTCATGCAGGGTGGAATGGATTGTAGGAACGTTATTGGTTGCCACCAAGAATTGTCAAAATCTTCCAAATTAACAATGTGATTGGTCATCTCCAACTCTGCACATTTTCGCTGCAAAAACTGAATCTTTTGATGGCCTCTTACGTAGATGATGTTTGTCTGCTGCAGGTTATCTCGTAGTATTTGATCCAACTCATTCAAATCCACATAACCACTGGAATATTTTAAACCATGAACGTAACGCTCCACATGATTTGCCATCTTTTTATCTTCTCTGCTTAAACTGGAAAATTCTACAGATGGCTTGAATAGAAAATGACTCGTCTTTTTGCCTATGCGAATGGTCATTTCCTTTGGAATGAATTCACCATCAACCGTGAACCCTTGAATGTCAACCAGTGCGATCTCCATGACTCTTCGAAGCAAACTGACGTCTGACTGATGTCACAACACCCACCTAGGCAATATTTCGAACAATTTCGCTGAGTGGGAGATGTTCCATGATTTGATCATGAATGATGATGCAATAGGCTTTGGTGTCGGGAGGGAAGCCTGTAGTCGCTTCAATGTCCAACTTTATGTCAACTGTGGACGACTTTAGACCCAGATGGCGCCTCGAGCAATCGATAACAAACATTGGTCGGGATTTGAATTCGGCAAAGTTTACTAGAGAGCGCTTTTCTTGACAGTTATGGTAGCTCTTGTTGGACTCTGTATAGTTGAAGTGGGCGTCGGCATATTGGTCTCGGGAAAAGTCCAATAGCATTCTTTCTTGCGGATAATAGTCGCTATTCAGAGCCAATCGTATGGATTTGATGTTGGCATTATCGAACAAGGTGACATCCTCATGCAAATTATCGGCTTTTTTCGTTTGGAAAAATACTATAACATATCTTGGACTGTCCAATGCAGAACATGTCTTTACGGACCAGATTTCTATGGTAGATCCTTGTGTGAGTGCTGGTAGCTCGTGCAATTCCCATCGGCGAAACGGTATCATCATAGACTCATCTGCTTTGATACGTGTCAACAACTGCAACTTTATGTCATCGTTGGGTGTGAGATGTGGCACTTTCAAATTGATGCTTTCTATCGTTATTTTAGCAATACTCTGAGTCTGAGGAGATCCTTGCAAAGCAGTATTCGCTCTCTCGACAACCTTCACACTATTGGCATCATTGCGAGCTCTCACTAAACGGATTGACTGCTTGCCCCACGTTGCCACTTGATGATCATTGAAGATGGAAAACAAATGTTTCAGTGGAATGTTCATGCTAAACGTACCATCGGTGTTGATGATCGGAGCATTGGGATAGTTCCAGCCTGCTATGGCTAGATGACGTGAGTCTTCAGGTGTATAACACAAGTATCCTCGCACAGTACTCGTTATTCCAGGATATCTGACAGTGTCCAATTCTTTATTACATAATTCATAGGTGCAGGAATCAAAGAGATAAGCTCCAGCATTGTGGGTTAATGTACCAGTACCACCACCGGTCACCTTCAATTTACCCTTGATGGTAATGATGCCTTCAAACATGGCCAACCACGAATCTGCTTGATTAACCGTTATATCGATGACATCATTGTTCTCGAATGATTTCACATATGGATAATAGGTACGCCATTCCACTTTAGTGATGCTTTCGTCGAGTCTGGGTTTGCGGAAAACGTCGAACACGGGTGCTAACAACATTGTAGTCTTTGAATGATTTCAGAAACAGGACACTGGATGATGTCAATGTTTTTCTGCTGCTGCTCTTCGAAGACACGACTGCTTTGGCGCACGGTGTCGAGAGAACTGGTGCCAATGATGTTGCTGATGATGGTATATTATCTGATTTATAGGAGTAATCAAACACTAGTACCATCTTGCGAGTTTCTTCAATTCCAATCTTATGATGATTTCTTCACCTCTAAAATTCACCTGCCTGAAATCTTGGTCTAGAATCTGGAGTGTAATGTTGGGCAATTCCCGCCTGCTGACTATAGGTAGATAGATTAGATTTCTGGGAGTCTCGTCTATGGCGTAACCAGGATCGACTGCAACTGCAAACTCGTAGATCGTATGTGATGGTCTGTCGTTGTAGAGAGCTCCAGCAGTAACGTTGCTATCAATGTGAATGGTTCTCACTTTGGTTATGGTGACAGGCAAATCGGAAGTGTGGACTTGTTGTGCGTTCAACAATCTATTTGAAAATCCCAAGACTTGAGCTATGCTATCCTTCGGGCGAAAATCAATGGCAAACTGTTTGCTCGAAATCTCACACTTTAGTGTATTATTGTTGGGCTTCAACGAGAATATATCATCAACGTCCTTTGCACTTGAGATGCCCAATTCTTTGCGTATGAATGTCTCAATGTCCACAATGTCGTATGAACCTTCGGGAATATCGATGATCTTTCCCGCCTTGGTCTTATCTTGCAGATAAAACTTTGATCCTTTGTCGATATTCGGTATACTGTTGTATGAATGGAATCCCAACAATGCTAGTCCGTAATCAGAGTCTGGATCGAGTTGGAGTGGTGTCAAAAAGTCTATGGAGAGCGTAGATGTACGACCTTTCAACGTCACAATCAGAGACATGACTGATGCACAATGACCGAGTTACTTGGTCTCATTAAAAAGGAATTCTAAACATAGACGTCCACAATTACTTTGATTGAAATTCTGGTATTGATTGTTATTGTACAAGATTTTCGTGCTGGCACCCAAATATTGCGCCAATTCTCTGGGCGGTTTCAGATTGCCATAACTATCGAAATATAAGGCTTTTTTATCATTTTTTATGTAAGCCACCCAATGAGTGCCCGCATGATTGGAGGTATCCAAATTCAATACAGCACACTCGCGATGCCATGGACCGGTGGAAGGTAGAGTGTCCCGCATAAAAACACCTCGAAAATACGGTATTTTCAGCTGTTTGGCATACTTTATCACATCTTTATCGTACATTGATTTATTGGGTAGCTTGTCTAGAAGTTTTTTGAGTTTTTTGATTGTTTCTTCAAGTACAGTCCGAATCCTCTCGATGTTTTGCGTAGAAATAGGCCGGAACCCTGCTTGCCGATAGCCTCCATTGCTTTATTATGTCTTTGATCTTCTTCGAGCTTTTTCTTTGCATTTTTCGCATCAATGACTGTCTTTGCGACTGCTCCGGCTCCTCCAGCTAGAGATCCTAGGGCTCCCAAGGCGGCAAAGATTGGTATCAATGGTAGTATACCGCCACTGTGTGGAAGAGGTATGATTCTTGGTACTCTGATTCTTTTTTTACCGCCAGCCCTCTTGACTGCCATTCTGGCTGCATGGAGTGCTTTCAATGCAGATTTATTCAGACCACTTCCTGATGTTGTACTACCACCACCACCATCTGACTTTGATAGTACATTTTTTATGAATTTGATAATGTTGGATAGGGATTGCTGTGATACAAGACCCATGCCAAGTTTTCGTTTGACCTTCATTCCGGTGGTGACAAGCCAAGCAGCAGCCTTCTCTTTGAATTTAGCGTTCTTCGACTTGACTCTCTCCCACGCTCTATTTTCCAATATCCAATCAGCTTTGTGCCTGTCTTCTATTGAGGAATTTTGTGAATAGGCGATATCGTGTTCTCGACACGCGTCGTCCAACGGATTGATACCGGTGTCTCCTCTTGCAAGTCTTTTATCGAGTTTGGTACCTGGACCACAAAATCTGTAGCCTGGAATGTGTAATTCGATGGGAAGTTTATCGATCAGAGAATTAAGCACACCCTCTCCGTGGTAGAGCAACATGAAGACTGACGTGTAGGAAGTTCGACAACTCTGCATATACCTAATGAAATGAAAAATATATCATCACATGATGAAGATCATTCAACAAGAACGGATGTTACCCATTGTGAATCTGGATGAAATTTTGTCAACCAAACCACCAGTAAATAGTAAACATGGGAAACTGCTTCCCCATTCGTTCAGAGCAATCTTCTGCGGACCAAGCGGATGTGGAAAGACCAATGCGATGCTTTCCCTGCTGTTCAATCCAAATGGCGCGAAATTCGAGAACGTTTACGTGTATTCAAAGTCGTTGTACCAACCGAAATATCAATTGCTGCAACAAGTGTTGGATTCAGTGAAAGGTGTTGGGTATTTTCCCTTTAAAGAAAATGATGATGTCATTAGTCCATCAGAAGCGAAAAATAATTCGATATTCATTTTTGATGATGTATCATGCGACAAGCAGCAAAAAATTCGAGAATATTTTTCAATGTGTAGACACAAGGATATTGACGTAGCATACCTATGCCAGACTTTTTCTAAGATACCGAAGCAGCTGGTGCGAGACAACAGTAACCTGTTGGTGTTATTTCGACAGGATGAAATGAATTTGAAGCATGTGTTCGACGAGCATGTCTCACCAGACATGTCATTCGATCAATTTAAAGCATTGTGCTCAGAGTGTTGGAATTCCAACCAATATGGTGCGATGGTGATTGCAAAAACTTTCGATATGAATGCTGGCAGATATAGAAATGGTTTCGATAAGTTCATAAGACTGTGATCTCTGGACCATTCATCAAGATGACGTCAACCAAGATGCATGATGATGTTGCTGATGCGCTGCGCAAGAAAAAAATCAATGAACTATCGAAATCAATCAGAAGAAAATATTTAGCACTAAAATTGGGCAAGTCTGAGGATGATGATGCGTTACAGAAAATATTCCAACCACTGACATCACCTTTGAAACAAATTGCCACCACGTCCAAGGTAATAAAAGAAAAACTCGATGGAACGCTTTCAAACATCAAGCGAAGCAGAGCAAAATCGTTGGGGTTGAAGAAGGAGAAGAAGGAGGAAGAGGATGGGGAGGTTGAGAGGGAGCAATCGGATTTGAACCAAACTAATTTCATACCTATGATGGATGTGGCTGATAATGTTGGGCATACTGAAGATGATGATGAGGATGGTTATGACGATGCTGATGATGAACTTTTTGTAGATAGTGAAAATATCTCACCGGCTGCAATACATGATTACGTTGATCAGTATCCTGCGATGGCTCAAAAATATCTGACTGAATACTGGACAAATGATGAAAATATCGATACGGTTTATGGTCCCAAATATGATCCAGTAACATCGAAATGGTCTCTCAACGGAAAAGAAATGAATTTCCATCGAAGAACTGGAGATATACTTCTTGATGGCTTTCGGTTCCGTGGCACCCCAGGCCTCTATCAATTACTCTTCTATAATGATCCATCCTTTGTCAAAGATGATACGAACCCATACAAGCAAATACTCTTGCTCACCAAAGCTCATCTGAATTCTGCAGGACGTATGAAGTCTTCCTCTAGACTCAAATACGTAGAAATTATTCGTCCAATGTTCAGATCCAATTCCAGTGGTCGTGGTTTGAAGTTGACATACAACACAGCACCTATCGAATACATGTATTGGGATGATCCAAATGAATTGGTAGATAGATTGAAGTTGCTCATTGCATCACAGCAAGCCGGAAATACATCAAACGATAACGAGATTGTTGCCATCTTGAACGAATTAGAAGAGGCAGGCATAATAAAACATGTGTAACATTTCTGTGATACTTCCGTGACACTTCCATGACAACTTCCATGACAGTTCCATGACACTTCCTTGACACTTCAGTGACAGTTCCGTGACAGTTCCGTGACACTTCCTTGACACTTCCGTGACAGTTCCGTGACACTTCCTTGACAGTTCCGTGACACGTCCATGGCATGTCTATGAGTGAAGGGGCTAATAATTGGTGAGGCAAAGTGCCGACCATTATCGATAACGTACAATACTTTAGTCATTAGCATAATGAGTCTCGACAAATTCGGACGTGGTTCGTTTCCACGCTCAGCTCAGATGGTGACAGTCAGATCTGGATTTTCACATACTCCAACCGGTGATATTGATGTTGGTCATTTGAAGATGTGTAACGTAAAACTGCCAACAGATGTCGCTGATGTTGCAAACAAACAATATGTGGATGAAGTTATATCGCAAATAAAGTTAGATTTCAAGATTGCTTTCGATAATTACGGTGAAAAAATCCGAAATTACCTTGCTGGCTTCAGCAACGAAATTATCGATGTACGAAAGAGAGTGGATTCTCATGATCTCAAACTGGCAACGTACAATACAAACTTTGTTCAGTTGTCTGGCATAGTGCACAAGATCAACATACATGTGGAGCAGCTTCGCAACAACTCTCTACCAAAACTCAAAAGCGACATCGACTTGAATGTGAAAAATATTCTAGAACTTGTCGATAAGATTGACAACACTGTGAAGAGTTTGCACGATTTGAAGGCTGAGCAACAACACAGCCGTGATAAAGAACGCCAGCTTGCTGATGCCATTGATCAAATGAAAAAAGATCTGGCCAAGATTGCCATCACTCCAAAATCTACGACAACACCACCGCCACCAAAAAGGAAGCCCCCTGTGTGAAACTCATCATATAAACTCCTAATCCAACGAAGTCAATATGTCACATTCTAAAGAAAAAATCCAACTCGTCAATGAATTACATAGACCTGCTAGGAAAAAATTTCCAAGGCGTCGCATTATCATCAAAGGTTTGGATGACTTATGGCAAATGGATCTAGCCGAAATGCGACCTTATGCCTCTGTAAATAAGGATCACAAGCTGATAATGGTCGTGATTGATTGTTTTTCCAAGTACCTATGGACTAGACCACTAAAATCAAAAACTGGTGCTGAAATCGCTCGTGCATTTGCTGATATTCTATCGCATGCCAACAACAGAATTCCCAAGAATTTGCAAACCGATCAAGGTACCGAATTCTACAACGAAAAGTTTCAAAGTCTGATGAAAAAGTTCTCCATCAACCATTATCATACGTACACCATAATGAAGGCAGCCATTGCTGAACGTGTTATACGGACATTGAAGGAAAAACTGTACAAATTCTTTAGTTTGAATGGCTCATACCGTTGGATAGATGTCCTGCCTGAAATCACGAAAAATTATAATAACACGAAACATACGACAATAAGATGCAAGCCCAGTGACGTCACCAAAGCCAATGAACAAGATATTTTAAAATCCACGTACAATCACATCAAAATTGCTGGAACCAGAAAATTCGATGTTGGTGACATTGTGAGAATAAGCAAAGCCAAACATGTTTTCGAAAAGAATTATACGCCAAATTGGACTACTGAACTATTTAAAATCGTAAAAGTTCGTATTACGAAACCTACTACATATCTCTTGGAAGATTTGCATGGTACTCCGATCAAAGGTGCTTTTTATCCTGAAGAATTGCAAAAAACTATAAATCCTGACATCTATCTAGTGGAAAAAGTTTTAAGAAAAAAAGGCAAAAAGGTGTTTGTCAAATGGTTGGGATTCGATGATACACACAATAGTTGGATTGATTCCAACAATAAATTATAATGCAAACATATGGAAAAGAAGCACACATTCAATGGCTATGAGAGGGCCTTTCATCGATCACTAACAAATAACCTGTTATTCCAATCTGCCGGATGTTATGATCAGTCAACAGTTATGGTATAAATAATGAGGACTGAAACTTTCAACGCATCAGTTCGAGAACAATGAGTGAAGACTCTGGTTATTCATCTAGTGAAGTGCTTTTCGAAGACGGTAGTTCTAGATCATCATCATCATCAATGATGGGTTATTATGGTGACGTTGATACGTATTTGGACATGATTGAGCAAGCAGCGAAAGCCGAATCGTACCTCCTGCTGACTTCATCGTTCCAGTTGTCCACCTACATGATTCAGTGCGGAGTTAGTCCAGCTAGACAGTTTAGTCCGAGCATCATCCTGAAGAAACCCTTCCATCCAGCGAAAATTTCGTTCTCCACATATGAATGGGCCACCTTCATCGATTCGCTGTATAAGGTACAACAAGACTTTTTTGAAGCACCCCTGCCCTGTTTCATTGATGAATATGATCCTGCCGTTACCACCTGCGGAGACTATATCGCTATAACCAAATTCGTTTGCGATGGTGTCAAAATGTTGTCACTAACCAAATACCACATTACATTCGAATTGGTGGAAGAGGATGTTGCAGACATTTTGAGTGCTGAAATGTGCATTGTTTCACATCGAGTTAATTTAATCAATGACTTGGACTTTTTTATGTTTTATCAGAATATTATGAATGTAATAGCTGAATGGATAAAAAATAAACTGACTGTTTTGAGTGCACAAGAGCTTATATTAGGGTTTTGCGATGTTTGCAATAGCATGTCTAGTAACGCTCTCAGAGAATATCTATATTACTGTAAAAATGAATTGATGGTTGATTTGAATAAAAACCTGTGAAATATGTGACTCGTTTTTTATTTATTTCATCAGTCTACAACTTGACGCGAAACTAGTAGCATCTGAAATATTTTAGCTCTGCTCGAAAAATCATGAAGTCTGAAATAGCTGTGCTATTGGAGTTTATAAAATCTCCTGCTTTGACTTTGACGAAATTCACTGAACAAGAATTGCAGTACATTCCAGTAGAATGTCTCATTGAATATGCAGATCCTTATGGGCTATTAAGGGTGTGGCACAAACTTCCTCAAGAATATCGCAGCAACTTTAACCTACAAATCAAACTGCCATGCTTCATTCATTATAATCGTCCCGATTGGACCACACACTGGGATGGACCGCCATCTTCTCAAGAGGCATGTCATTTTTGTAGAAAAGGATTACTTAAATAAATAGATTATTTATCTTCGTTTTCGTATTCTTTCACCCTCATGGGCCGCCCTGTATATATTTTTTTTTTCAATCTTCATTAACTCAAACACCCTGTATATGAAAATTAAATCTTGTTATTGTCATTAAAGTCACAGTTTGAGGAATGGGTATACGAGCGCGCGCTTATCATTCTAAGGGATCTCTCGCTTTGATGGATCTTAGAACACCATGAATCGAGACAGCGTTGCCACACACAATAATGTAACAATATTAACATCCAAACACATACGTCCGACAACGTTGCAGCGCCGAGCGCTCGAGCCTTACTCTACCTCGATAGATCCGTTGCAAAGATAAGCGAGCGTCAGCGATGGATATTATTTTCAACTCGAAGTTTCTTATCTCTGGAATGCATCTCTCGCTTCACTCTACCTCGATGGATCCGTTGCAAAGATAAGCGCGCGCCAGCGATGGATAACCCGTTTGAATAGCATTAAAATAATTGAAATATCACGGTGGTCGGAATACCACAGTGCGTATATACGCTGCATCATAATGCAAAGGTCCCTGGTTCAATTCCCCCCAAGCGGTGACAGCTTTTTTTAATTTATTTATTTAAAAATTCATCATGATGATGATGATGTCGTCACCATCTTGTTATTGTCATTAAAGTGTTATTTGTTGCGGTTTCGATAAGCTCGCGCTCCCGCTACCCCGCTTCCCCGCTAGAACACAGGCCGCGTTCCAGTTAAGATTAAAGCATGTATTTCCCTATGCTGATAGTCATGCTCTCTTAGTTTTAACTACTTGTAGGTATAGTTTGTTTGACATTGAATCTGTAGTGTTAACTGTCACTCTCACCTGTGCATCTCCTTCTGGGTGAAGAATTCACTATTTTCAATTCATTGAGCCATTCTTCCAAGATTTTTGAACATATTTATAAACTATTACCTTTTGTAAAGTACTCGAACGAAGGTCCAATATCTTTTCTGTTTGAGCAGTGCTGGAGTAGGGTGTCTGCCGGCTCAATATTACTACGGGTATCTTAAAACGATCTGTATACTTTTTTTTCCTGTTTTTTGTTTTGTCTCTCTTTTATTAGTACCGAATCCATACTTCCATGCAAGCAAAAGGCCAATTGCGTGGTTGCAAGGGTTTTCTTGAAATTCAATTCAGCAAATATATAATTTCTTCAGTGGAATATTCATTAAGGAATTTTGTTGATTATACTTCACATTCAATAATCATTATTGTTACTACTCTATTCGTGAATATTTCATATAAGGTAACCAACCGCCATCTTCAGCCCGCAGCTCCAGATTGTGTTCAACTTGCCATAGACATATTATTCATTATATTTCACATCCAACAAATATTGTAATAACACTTGTTACTGCTGATATATTATTGTCACGAGTAGAACATACGGTATATTAAAAATTCCGAACCATGAGGGTTATATAAACATAAAGTTAATCAAATCATCCGTTGACATTGGATTCTCAAAACTGACCAAGGAACTCTCATGAGAAACGTGCATATCTAATAAAATGATGTAAATAAATATGGGATGTGAGGGTTTCGAAGTTAGTCTGGTCTGTAGTTCAGTCATTGGGGATCCAAAATAAGGCTTACCTGGAAAAAAGTCCGGAAGTTTTGAAACTTCGTAGGATTATAGTTTTGGGTGTCCAGAACTTAAATTCATAAAATGCACATTCCGGGACATGCCGCCGGCGCCGCCATCTTGCCAAGATGGCGCTCAAAAACGGTTTTTTGAAAATATCTCCAAATCGGTGCGTTTTTAGAAAAAATATGAAGACATAAAAATCTAAGATGAAGAAATTTTCTACCAGAAATGTTCCGAGCATATTTCTGCTAAAGAATGCCGTTTAGGCTCAAGAGCTGATTGAATGACAACATATTATGTTAATTTCTATAAACTGCCCCTAACTATCTCCATATATGCGTATAAATTCACATTTTATTATAAAACGGGCTATTCCTCGTTATAGTGGACGATTTTTAGATTAATTATGCGACAAAAATTTTGCAATTGCGATTATTTGGGCGATATAAAAATTGCATTATCGACGAATCTGGCGACTTTGCTCCAGAAGTATGTGGGTGCAGGATGGTTATGAGTAAATTTCGTACCTATACTATGTATCCGTAGACATAGGTACCTTCTCGTACTGTAAAACCGCCCATAAATTCATAGAAATTTGAAATTTTGCTTTCTTGTCTTTACCACTCCATCTCAATATGAGTAAATACACAAAATATATTATATTTCAGATGAGATGTTTTTATAAACGGTAAAAACACAAGAACTTTTTCATCAACTAAATTACCTTTCCTAACGAACAAAATTTGACAATCAGTAATTTAACGAGAAAAACGGACATAAAAGAATTGCGAGACCGTATTTAACCAAGGAAAAATTAAGTTTCTAACAACATTAGAAAAACATGAAGAGTAACAAGATCATATCAAAGTTTTTAAAAATGAACATGCCACCCCTGATCAAGTTGCCTTTGCCGGTGAGAAATTTTTCCTTGCACTCTATGGATTCAAAGACACAAATTACACCAATCTTGATAAATATCTATACCAGTGTTTCGTGAAGTCGGTAACAAAAAGTAAATTCAATTTGGCATCTTTACCACCGACAAGCGCAGCTGCACGACAGCATTCGTTGAGAACGTACTATCAGGTTCAACTATGGCGTGGTTGTCCGAAAGTAGTTGAAGAATGGGGTTGGAAGAAAACACAAACTGGCCTCACTCCAATAACTACTTTGAAAGATCCTGCTTCCAAAGCACTACTTGCTTTTTTATCTTGTAAGTGCAAGGCGGCTTGTGGTAGAGCCTGCGGATGCAGGAAAGCAGGATTGCGATGTTCGATGATTTGCGGTGTCTGCAACGGGAAAACTTGTGAAAATATCAGCCAAGTGACACTGGACGAATCTGATGAAGAAGACCTCCATTCGCTGCATGATGATTCTTTATCGACTGCAGAAGAAGAATCCGACGAGTTGAAGGAAATTAACATCGATTCTGGAGCTGAGGTAACCAGATTCCCCGTTGAATATATCGAAATCAACGAGCCAGGTCCGTCTGGCCTTTGCCAAAAATAATTTCAGTACCTGATTGGATTAGGACTACAGGGGAAACCACGTTAACAAAAAACGCGCCGTGTACCTAGCCTCTTGGGTGGTGTGGAAACAAGTACATTATTCAAAATCGAAATTGATTGATCATAAATTATTAACATGGATTATTTGATGAATTCATCGATTAATTGAATAATGGATATCCACCGTTTCGTGATAAATATTTTTTGAAAGTCGTTAAATATCAGATTTGGGGACCCCTAATACACAATCATATTATTTCCGAAACTCGCCACTACAGAAAAAAATGCAACATTTGTAATTTGGTAAGGGCACTTGTGCCTTAACGAGGGTACTTTACCGAGAATATTCTAAGAACATATTTTATAGGAAATATCCTCTGTCAGCAAGCTATAAATATAACGAGAAACCAATTAGATAGCCCTTTTCATTATAAAAGATGAATTTATACGCATATTTGGAGAAAGTTAGGGGCAGTTTATTGAAATTAACAGAATATGATGTCATTCAATCAGCTCTTGGGCCTAAACGGCTCACTTCAGCAAAAATATACTGGGAACATTTCTTGTAGAAAATTTCTTCATCTTGAATTTTTATGTCTTCATACTTATTTTAAAAACGCACCGTTTTGGAGATATTTTCAAAAAACCGTTTTTGAGCGCCATCTTGGCAAGATGGCGGCGCTGGCGGCATGTCCCGGAATGTGCATTTTGTGAATTTTAGTTCTGGACACCCAAAACTATAATCCTACAAAGTTTCAAAACTTCCGGACTTTTTTCCAGGTAAAAATCCCCAATGACTGGCCTACTGGGGCTACTCTCGACTTGACAAGAGCTCGTCGTAATGGTCATTATAATGCAAGTTGTTATTAGGTCTTCATATTCATTGTTGTTCATTTCAATTTATTCTCACTCCACCCATGATGTTTCATGCTATTATGAATATTGTTATATTTGAATGTAGTCTCGTTCTTTCAGTTACCCCTAAACTATTAGTGCCTATTTGAATATTACCTCTCGCAAATTATTGAGCCAAGCAAACCCCTTATAAATCGATATGGTGGAGAACCACCCTATTATATCGTGACATTATTCTACCGCAGTCTCTTGCCTTCAGCTCCAGATTGTGTTCCACTTGACATCCTTCTCTGAATCTCACTGATTTCCATTATGACTTTCCATGTATTGTCACGAGTGATCAAATAACATCCGGAAAAGTCAACTCCACGCAACAGATAGTCGTCTAGATCCTCACACATCTCAGTGCTGAGACATTTCAACACTTCAGGGTGCTAACAACTTCCAGAGAGCCTAATACCAAAGAAGGTTATACCTGAGTCCCTGCGAGCTCCACCCAGAGTAGGAGCGTTCATCGCATTTTTGGGATCTGGTAGCCGGAAGTGGGAGTCGTCTTCACGTTAGTGGGTTCCGACATCTGGTTTGCAAGTATATCACTGTGAATCCACCATGAATATTGATCGAAGCTCGTGCGAAGAGATAAAAATCAGTTAGAGAAACATTGTAAACCACTTGCTGTTATATTCTAAATTTTTTCGTTCCAATTCATTTTCTGATTGTCTGATAATAGATTATCATACTTGATCAAGTGGTTTTATTGCTCTTGTTGAGATAGGAGAAAGTTCTTGAAGTGTGATTATCTTATCTAGTATTTGTATTTTTTTTGGCTATATTTTTTTCTCACACAAGAAAAATAGACTGGCGACCATTACACTCAGCACAATCAAAATTCCATCCTGATAGCACAATAATCGCCTACAGGAGGATATTCAAATACGAAAATCCAGGCGCACTGACGTGACCCTGTATTCAGTCGATTGATCCAATAAAGTATTATTCGAATTATTATCATCACTATACAGGGTGCTACATTGGGGAAGGTGAATAATTCAACTGTGGATAGGGGTCACTGGGGTAATTTCAAAAAACCCATGGTTGATGGGTCTTTGACTTCTTATAACCGAGATACAGGATGTTTCATCAATATTGTCCATATCTTCATTGTCTCATAACTTTCCAACCAACCTGTATATATTTTCAAAAATTGGTACACTTGCTCAATCTACCCTGTGGAATTGACTGAGGCAACAACAAAAGATAAAATCCAGGTCCGGCTTCACTTTAATTTCACAAATTCATTCTGTCAGAAAACAACATTCGAATTTCTCATTTTTTTGCCATATCTGAAAGAAACATAAAAATTTCTATTCAGCGATGTGCTTTTTATTCGTGCACAGACGATTTCAACTATTCATATTATGAGCTCAAAATATTATTTTTGCTCATTTTGGGGTACAAAATTGGAATCAGACGAGATTTATTAATTTTATCACTTCCTATTCAGTATACGTGAGTATTACATTTAGAAGGAGTATTTCATATCGTTCTTCGTTCCAGACTTAGTTGCAGGTCTGTCATCAAAACTATACAGGGCTTTTCACGATAAGCGTTAATTAGATGTTTCTGGCAAACCAGGCAACGAATGAATCTGAAATTTTGATGGTATGTATAATTCACATAATCTACACTACTGAAATATTTGAAACGATCCGGCGTTGCCGCTTCTACTCGAAAGTAGCAGCAACTTCGATTTTTCAAATGGGACACCCTGTATTTCATTACATTCTTGGATTCTTGCTGAACAGCAGAATTCATCGATTCCAAACATTCAAGGTCTAGCGGGACTGATAACTGAGATATAGGATGTGGAAAATCGAGATGTGTCAACTTAAGAAATGTTTTGTATTGAAACTATTTAGTATTGCATGGTCAAAACGGATTCAATGTCCCTATCCCAACTTTCCATTCGATATTCAACTGAAACAGATACAGGGTGGTGCAGAAATCTGAATTATGAAACATCCTGTATTTGTTTCGATTAAATGTCAATAGATACAAAGTTGAGATAGGGACATGAAAGCCGTTTTGATCAAAAAATTGATATTTTCGCAAAATCATTCCAAAGTTGAGACATCTCGATTTTTCCCACTCTAAATATCTCAGTTATTAGTCCCACTAGAACCCAAACTTTGTGAATCGATTAAATCAGCTCTTCAGGAAGCATCCAGGGTGTCCCATTTGGAAAATCAAAGTTACTGCTACTTTCGAGTAGAAGCGGCAACGCCGGATCATTTCAAATATTTCAGTAGTGTAGATTATGTTAATAATTATTCATACCATCGGAATTTCAGATTTATCTGTTGCCTGGTTTGCCATAAACATCTAATTAACGCTTATCGTGAAAAGCCTTGTATAGTTTTGATGACGGACCTGCAACTAAGTCTGGAACGAAGAACGATATGAAATACTCCTTCTAAATGTAATACTCACGTATACTGAATAGGAAGTGATAAAATTAATAAATCTCGTCTGATTCCAATCGTGTACCCCAAAATGAGCAAAAATGATATTTTGAGCACATAATATGAATAGTTAAAATCGTCTGTGCACGAATGAAAAGCACATCGCTAAATAGAAATTTTTATGTTCTTTCCAGATATGGCAAAAAAATGAGAAATTCGAATGTATAGGGTGTTGTTTTCTGAAAGAAAGAATTTGTGAATTTTAAGTGGAGCCGGACCTGGATTTTATCTTTTGTTGTTGCCTCAATCAATTCCACAGGATAGATTGAGCAAGTGTACCAATTTTTAAAAATATATACAGGTTGATTGGAAAGTTATGAGACAATGAAGATATGGACAAAATTGATGAAACATCCTGTATCTCGGTTATAAGAAGTCGAAGACTTATCAACCATGGGTTTTTTGAAATCACCCCAGTGACCCCTATCCACAGTTGAATTATTTACCTTTCCCAATGAAACACCCTGTATACAGGATCCAGCTATACTTGAACTGTAAAAAATAAAAAGTTGATTGGATTAGATAGAAGTTGCCTAATCAGGAACACTTTGAAACAACGTCGTGGAATTTGAAAAATTATTAGCCATTCCTGAAATATTTTTGGAAAACTGATAATCACAGATATCGTTTTTATTCTTGATCTTGCTCAATATTGATAAAATGAATTTGAAATTTTGTGCGGGCAGGTAAAAAATTATGACGAGGTAAGGGTTATAGAGAATAATTTATTTATAAGGAAACGAAATATAAATCGTCATAACAACTCATATCAATTCCTATACAAAGTCATGTGGAACACGCTATTACGCTACATTATCATGCAAAAAAGAAAAGAGTGCACGAAAGAACACGAATTTCACGATGAATAATTGAGATACCTCTACCTAAGATATAGCAGATATAGCAAGAGATTTCAACGTATTTATTGAAATAGTATTCTTATTTTATGTACAGTGTGGAATCTTGTGTTTGTATCCACATATATCAGGTTTGAGAATAATTAAATATTATACAAATTGAGTTCAATTCATGTTATTGAAAAATGTAAACCATGAAATTGTGACAAAATATCCTGCCAGATGTGCTCAGCAGTACAGAATAGAATAGTATAAGGCTAAATATACAGTAGTGAAAATTTACATGCTACATCACTTCTCTCCCAAGAAAAAAATTGAATCTGGAGTGATTAAAATTTCTAAAAAAAATACAATATTAACAATTGGCACAGAGGGATAAGTACTTCAGATCACCGAGACGAATATCAGTATCCAAATATTGAAATTGCATTTATAATCATTCAGTGAGATGTTCACTCCTGAAGAATCTTATGGTGGAAACAAAAAGGAACGTTTAAAATTTCAAATTTTGATTTAACCAGCTGTCCACCACTCAACTGGAGTGACATACGGCCACCAACCTTGAACAGGCCAAACCCGAACAACTGAAAGATTCAACAAAAAACGTTCAGGAGTATTCCCATTCACGTAGAGTTAGGTCGTTTCTAGAGACTACTCAAGTGCAGAAGCAAAATAGCGGTACTTTCAAGAAATATGCCCATTGAACCCGCCTAAACAGAAATTCAACAAGACATATATCTCGTCAGCCCAACCTGTCATGAGACAACTATGACGACCCACATCACGTTGTTGTCCACGACCACTACGCTTCCAAGGTCCCAACAGACAAAAAATAGCTCTCGGCTTTTCAAAATTCACTCAAAAATTCTGTGGAAAATATAAGTATCAAAATTTGAAGAATATTCCACAGCAAATGTGAACTATCAGCATCAAAAGTGCTGATCACTCCCAAAAAGTTAAGGTGAATCAGTGCATGGACCATCACAGGTTATGACTGTCCACATAACCTGTGGCAAAAATAAAAAACAGCTGTGTCACTGCCGTGATAACACTAGTTGGGAACATGTCCAATTTCAGGTAGCCTCAAGAATAATCCAGGGATAACCAACTTTTACCCCAAAAAATATGACAATAAAGATCAAATGCATAGGTACCTCTATTTAGTGATTTGCTTTGGGTAGTAGCTATGCGTACTAAACATCTCAAGGGAGGTCACGATCGGAAAGTCTAAGTCGGTAGAATTCATAATCGAGTAAATTTCCAGAATCGGAAGATATCTACATAATATTTACATAACTTGAACCTAACTCTTGATACTGTACAAAAGTGAGAATCTTATTACTCGTCAGCAATGAGAAAAATTGAAAACTGTTGCAATCTAACAGTTTCAATTCAGGGGCAAAATTTTCGAATTTCAAAAAATTCGAAATGCTAAATACAAAATATTGAATGTCACAATGTAGAACATTCCAAGAGTGTTTCGTGAATCTTCACATTCACGGTAGCTACCAAGAAGTTCCTAAAAACTTGCAGAAAATTCCAAGAGAGTTTAAAAATTTAAAAAAAAAATCGAAAATATATCTCAAAATATCTCATAAAACTTACCGACAGAAATGTCCGAGTTAGAACCACAATGAAGTTTCGCATTCTTAATATGCCAGTCTAATGCTGGACTACCATTCTTATATTCCAGAGAATAAACTAAACGTGGAACCTTTCTTTTAACTACACACATAACATATTTGGGTGCTAGTTCTAAACTGAATTTCACTGCAGCTTCTGACAGTACCTTGTTTCGACGCCAAACTCTATCTCCAATATTGAAAGAATAATATTTTTTTCTCAAATTATATGCTCGTGAATTTCGTTGGTAAGCCTGATGCAATTCATTCTTTATTTCTTCAAAAACTGTATCTCAATTAGAAATATTTTCCACAAACTCAGATCTACTTTGGGGATTTGATTCTATCCCTTCTGTATCAGATATATTACTATGATAGTCACCTGAGTGAGGAATATTTCTAGCGAAATTCAAAAATGCTGGGGCATAATTATGCACTTTATGCACAGAAGTATTAAAGCAAATTGTATCTTAGATAACTCTTCGTCCCAATCCTTATGTTCAACTATATAGCTACGTATTGCTTGTCCAACTGTCTTGTTATTGCGTTCAACAAAGTTACACTGCGCTGAATAGCGGGGCGTAAACCAAATTTTCACTTCATACGTATCTGTTAACTTTTTAAAGATTTTTCCTGCAAATTGGGTACCATTGTTCGCAATGATAATCTGACGTACACCGTATACTGAAAACACTCGATTTCCTAGAATTTAACGATGTTTGGTGCTGTCTAATGGATCATTTGAATCTTGCAAAATTCTAAATGCAAAATTGAACACCCTGTTGAAGAATTTGTTGCAGAATTACTGGATTGGTATACGTGAGAATTTGCTACTACCATGAACCAAAAATATTTTCGAAATTTGAATGAATGAATATACCATGGCCAACTCAACATGACTCTTCAATAGTGGTCAGAATTGATTTATCAATTATAACTTGGCAACGCTGCAACCAATTCCAATTTTTTTTAGCGATGTGAAGGTAACCCTCAGCGGAATTAATTCCGAATAAACAATACTGGGTGTTCCATTAAAAAAAACTGGTCTTCGAGTTGTCCCGCTTTTATAAAACACCCAGTAATGTCGAAAATATTCTTGAAAGACTCCAGTTACTGAAAAAGTTTTCCCTTCAAAGTTTTTTTCTATAGGTCATGGCTTTCGAGATTATTTATTTATTTATTTATGAACTAACAAGAGTAGAAGCTAGAAGCTTATAAACTCTTTATACTAAAGTTATACATGAATACATAATCATGAAAGTAATTGCTTAATTCTAAAATAATTACTAATGAGGATTGAATCAGCTATATAAGCCTGTCGTAGAATTTACATGAGTAGGAAATGTTGGGGAAATATGTGTGGGTTATCATTATAATGTTTGTCCAAAGAATTCTTGAAAGCATTCAGGGATGGCGCTGAGACTACGTTAGCGGGCAAACTGTTCCAGAGCTGGAAGGATCTGTTGAATAGTGTGTATTCGCGTACACATTTTCTGAATCTTTCGCGTTTCAGTTTGTATGGATGACCGCGCAACCTTTCACTCTCATTCACTTCGAACATGCTAGATAAGTCTACTGTGTACCGATTTGTTAGGATTTTATAAATTTCGATCAGATCGCCTCGAGTTCGTCTCCAGTAATGAGTAGGCAGGTTTGAATGTTGCAGGCGATCGGCATACGATTCAGTCCGTTGATGATTTTAGTGGCACGGCGTTGGACACCCTCGATTAATTTGATATCGCGAATCAACCACGGTGACCAGACAGGAGCAGCAAATTCCAAATGAGGTCTGACATAAGTCTTGTATAAATTACACATGAGTGTAGGAGAAGGACTATGAAAAGTTTTGCTGATAAGGTATAACGCACTATTTGCTCGTTTCACTATTTTGTTGACGTGTTGGGACCAACCCATGTTGCAGGTGATTGTCACTCCGAGATCGATTTGTTCGTCCACTACAGGCAAATCCGAATTGCTGAGGGTGTACCTAATTCTGGGATTATTGCTACCCATATGCAGCACCATACACTTCGCTGAGTTCAATGGTAGTTTCCATACAGAGCTCCAGCGACTTATGGCAACCAGATCTTCCTGTATGGTTGTTCTGTTATTGGTGACTTGGTTGAAAATTTTCAGATCGTCTGCGAAGAAAAGTGAGAATGATGATATTTCTCTTGCGAGGTCGCTGATGTAGAGTAGAAACAGAGTCGGACCGAGCACAGATCCTTGAATGACTCCACTGGTTACCTTGTTTCTGGTTGATAATTGGTCACCAACTCTAACCGAGAAATATGAGCTGCTCAGAAATGACTTTATCCATCTCAGTAGATTACCTCGAATTCCAAAGTGGTCCAATTTCCTGATGAGCAAATCATGTGGTACCTTGTCGAACGCTCTGCTAAAGTCAAAATAGACTGCATCCATGGGCAGCCCATTGTCAAGAATTCTTGTACAATAGTTTGTGGCTAGAAGCATGTTGGAGGTAACTGATCTTTGCGGTAGAAATCCGTGTTGGTTGTTCGGAATAATGTTGTTCCTGGATGCGAATTCTAATATTTCTTTAGCTATGATACGCTCCAACACTTTTCTTGGGACGCTGGCTGTATTGATTGGGCGGTAATTCTCAGCAAGGAGTTTGTTCCCTTTTTTGAATATTGGGGTTATATTGGTTAAGGTCCATGATTCAGGTAACTCATTGGCTTGAAGGCTATTATTGAACATGATGGAAAGGGGTAAGGCTAGCTCATGTGCACAATTTTTTAACAATAATGGGTGTATACAGTCGGGTCCGGGTGACGAATCAGTGTTCAGCTGCAAAAGATAGGAAAGAACGATTTCTTCAGAGATGTTGACTTGGTCTAGGGATTCCTCAACTCTAGTTGATTGATCGATTGGGATTACATCGTTTGTTATATTGTCATTGAAGTTTATTACGAACTCTTCTGCAAATAAGTTGGCAACTTGGTGGGGATTTGTTATCAGGATATTGTCTTTCTGCAGAATTGGCGTGGTAACCTTAGCCGACATTTTTTGCCTTACGTAGCTGTGAATCGCTTTAGATCCCCTGGTCAGGAGACTCTCCTCGTATTGGCGTCTAGCTTCTCGTAACTTGTTAGTCACTTTATTAGCGTGTTGTCTATGCTGTTGATAATTTTCATCTGTTGGTTGTCTTTTATAAAGTTGCCACAGAGATTTTTTTCGCCGGATATCCTGATTTATGTTTCGGCTTACCAGGGTAGGCGCGTTGAACGGTGTTGCTGAAGTGGGCAGTTTGAGTCCACCTGTAGATTCAAATTTTCCTCTATGAATGACCATTGTTCGCCTGGGTTCAATGCTGCCAGCTGTTCTTGCCAGCTGATATTTGCTAGGTTAGACGGAATATTTTCGAAATTTGCTTTCCATATGCACCTACGAGGTTTTCTGACAATTTTTGCAAGTAATAATTGGATGTTTGCTAGAATGCACCCATGATCAGACTTTCCAATTGAAGGTAAGTACTCAATATTGGAAAATAGGTTTGGATCGTTCGTGAGGATCAAGTCAAGTAAAGACGGTATTTGCTCTCCTCTGAAGCGCGTTGGTTCAGTAACTAATTGTTCTAGCCCTGTCGAAATTATCGTATCCAGAAATAATTCCGCTGATACTGTTCTCATTTTTAGCGTATTGTTGGTCCAGTTAATGGCAGGAAAATTGAAATCCCCCATTATGACAAGGTTGGATTACGTTTGATTCAGTCGGCGTATTACACTAAACAATTCGATATCGTCCTGCAGAGCAGAAGATGGTGGACGGTAGACGACTATGAGGATAATTGTAGAAAATTCTGATACGATTTTCAGGCCTAAAATTTCTATATTTTGGAGTGATATATCCAAATCGATGATTTTGGTTGGGCAGAATACTGTGTTTTTCACATATATTGCTACTCCACCCCCTCTGCGGTGGACCCTATCCTGCCTATATAGTACATAATTTGGCAAGTCTACCAGACCTGATGGTATATCTGGCTTGAGGCATGTTTCTGTAAGAATTATGATATGCGCATTGACTCTGGTTGTTATCTGTAGAAGTTCGTTATATTTTGCGTTGATTGAGCAGATGTTAGTGTAAAGGATAGGGCAATTGACTACTGGGAGTTTTTTGAATCGGTGGCGAAGCTCGATTTGA
The DNA here is from genome assembly GCA_918026855.4 of Phaedon cochleariae. Classification (NCBI taxonomy): domain Eukaryota; kingdom Metazoa; phylum Arthropoda; class Insecta; order Coleoptera; family Chrysomelidae; genus Phaedon; species Phaedon cochleariae. Next base: position 11,435,948 of record OU896723.1, read on the forward strand.
CAATCTGTGGAATTCTCTTAATATATTTAATTGTTAGGTTAGGTTCACCGCTATCCATTATCCTCTGTAGCTCACTACGAAGATCTTGTAACTCTCTCATTTGTGTTGGGGTTAGATCAGATTTTATGTTGGATTGTGGATAGTTGGGTTTTGACTTGTTTTTGTTTTCAAGTATCTCGAAAGCGATCTTGCTCTCCGTAAAACTCACTTTGATGGGTCTGGTTTTTCCATTGGTGGGCTTTCCGATGCGGGTAATTGATGTGATAAGGGACTGGTACCCATTCCTAATTATAGTTACGATGGACTCTACATGATTTTCATCAGTGATAATGCAGTTGGTCTCAGGGATACCAGTGATCATTATGTTTTTCTCCCGCTCCATGCGGTCTCTAGATTCTGCACAAAATAGGTTCAGATCTACTTCTTTGGGAGACACCATTCTGGAACTAGCTGATTGAAGTTCAACTAGCTGCGTCTCAAGGTTGGTTGTTTTGTCTTTCAGGGCAGAAACTTCAGCTACACAGTCCGTAATTGATTGGCTGTGGTTCATCAACGTTTCTTTAATGTTATGTATGCTCTGGTTGCAGACTGATATCTGCGTATTCAACTGGGCAAGTTGGTCCATTATCTGTTGAAAATGTTGGGTGTTCAACGGTCCTGGCTTTGAATTCGAGCTAGACATGCTTTGGGAATACTCCATCGTTTTCTTCCAACAAACTGGGCAGTACCAATGCCCCTCCAAGTCAAGAGTAGGCGTATCAGCGCAGCTTGTATGATAGGCATCTTCGCAAGTGGAGCACTGTATTTTAGATTTGACCGCATTAGATATAGGTGCTCTGCATTTCTTACATGGTGCCATCTTCGAGCAGTTGCTGGAACTAGAGGTATATCAGACTGTAGGGAGCAGGAATCTGCAGGCTTCTAATGTATGAGATAGGTATATAGGACAGATGAGTTGGTTGACGGAATGAAAATTGGTTTCTGCCTAAGATGGTTCAGATCCACACTATCCTCACACAAAAATGCAGTTGTTTTGAATGCAACTATCACCAAATGCGATGTGTAATCAAACGATCGACTAGTTGGGGTACTACCCACTTACTTGCTTCACACGTTGTTTCTTGTTGATTTATTAAAATAGCACTCGAAACACTGTAAATTCGGTTAATAGTGTTGATGATCAGATATCGAATAATTCCGCACTAAATGGACACACTGTATACAGTTGATAAATTTGAAGTTGCTTACTTTTGTACAAGCTGAGGTGGCATGATTTTCTGTGCAACATTCACAAACAATGACCTTTTTATTGCACTAATCAGTTTTGTGATATGAACCTTGACATTTGGAGCATCAGGAAACACTTTGGTCTTCATGAACCACATCTTTGCCAGTCTATATATTCCTTCTTGTGGTTCATCATTTTGTGATGTAATTCTGCTGAACATTCTGCAAATATGGTAGATGTTCTATTGATTTTCTTCTTGATGAGAGTAACTTCTATTTCGTCTTGTTTCTTCATCTATTCATTTTGTTTCCTGATGAAAGTCTAAACTTCTGTTGCCTCTTTATTTCCTTCATAGCCCACAATTCTTCTTATTGGTTTTTTCAGCTGTGTTGTTTCTATTTGGCATTCATTCTTGAATATTGATCCAGTAGCCTTTTTTATATCGTTGACATCTTGTTTTGAAGGACATTTATTTTAATGATAACACTTCCATTTTTGATTGTTCCTAAGTTAGTTACTCCGATATTGAAATCTGCTGAATCGATTTCCTCCTGTATGTTTCTCTTTACTGTATCCACATCTATTCTTGACCATTCAATGGTCTTATGACAAGGTCTGGAACATTTGTTTTGATTCCAGTGATAATTGTTTTCCTCACGATTGATGCGCAGGTAGTATTTTTCTTGTTAGCTTGTCCTGTAAAGTTTCAATTTCTGATTTGAGCAATTGTATGATCTCTTCTTTGCTATTCACTAGTTATTTTTGGTTGTGAATCACAGTGTGTGAAAGATCCAGAGTCTCATTTCTCAAAAATTTCACACAGTACAATTCCATTTTTCAATTGCAAAACTTCAACTTCGGATGCGATGAGATCGCCGCATTTTTTGCGTAGACCTCTTCCACATTTATCACATTTATGAATTTCTTTGTGATCTTGGCAAGTATTACATTATATTTTATCGCAGCACTGCTGACCGTGCTGAAGGGATAGTAGTCACTACAGTCATGCGGTATGCTGTACCACCGAACATAAACAGAGCTGTACACACATCTATAATCAGATGCTTTTTTTCAATGGGTACAAAAAAAGGATAGCATTGATAGAGTTGGTGATATTGGAAAAACAATTTCTCTCGTAACACTTCGATTTCGTTTCAGAGAAATACTTTTTTTTTTTAATTCTGCTTCCTGGTCTCAAATTCGTCTATTCAATCAAGGTATAATCATTCAAATCAGGCGATTACGAAGAAGCACAACACACCATAACGTCAGCACACAGCGCTACGGTAATATGTATGAATGAATGATCATTGAATTGAATATATCACACAATAAATCTCAATAGACAACAACAACATTAACGAAACAGCAAGTTTTCATTCAATAGCTAATAAATAATCATTCTTTCAAGTGTTTTTAATTCATGTATGCCGCAATATCAAAGTTTACATGCTAGGCTTTGAGTTGACATTCCTTCTCATCAGAAAAAAGAAATTATCAATGAAACATGAAGAGTAGATAAATATCCTGATCGCTTATCTGATATATAAATTCTATTTCGATACAATAACAGTCATTGCGATTTATTGTTAGTCGCCTCATAGTTTTGTTGAGATATTTGAGAAATTATTGTACTTCTTATCATCAATTGAATCAGAAGAATGAGTTCGATATCATTGTGCATCTTCACAATTATTTGCCTTCTTGGTCTCGTCTTGGGAAAGGTGAGCGAATGTTGATAATATTGATGTATTTGGAATTCAAATAGAAGCGAGTCATGAAATGCATTCAAAACGATGAGGAACATTTCGAAACAATTAGTTGCATCTTCAACTATTCACATTGAATGTTTCCTTCATATTCCTTTTCCATATTCATATTATCGATAGGTTATCAGTCAAAAATTTGAAATTAACGCAAGGTGTGTTGTAGACACATTTCCATATCATATCTTGGAAAGAGTAAACGGAAGTAATGAATGCTACATGGATCAGTTCGAAGATTCATTTAACTTTCTATACAAGTCCTGCTGAAAATTTCATCACCGTGCCAAGAATGATAAACGAGTTCATCAGAACTGGGGTTGAATACTTCTTTTCCATCATTCCTGAGGGTATTAACAACTTCTGACACAAACTTCGATATCATAGGAAGAATGTCACAATGTCACTGTCACATAGTGATCATGGCATTATCAACAAATTCCGAATGACTATACAATTTTGAATGGACATCTGAGGAAATGAATGCTCCTAAGCTATAAACTTACTCTTAATTTTACAGAAGAAAATATTGGGAACAATGACGTTCAAAGAACGGAGGTACTCTTGCAAAAACTTATTTAAGGATCTTGGCATTCTAACGGTCTTTCCACTTTACATTTTCTCACTTTTGTCAAAAAGAATATTTCTGACTTCAATGCATCTGGTGATATTGTCAGTTACAGTATAAGAGACAAGTCGCTGATTAGACTACCCCATCATAGACTCACCTCAACGGCAGAAAGTTGTGTTGTAATGCCCTTGAAACTATATAATCACTTACCTGAGGTTTTGAAAGATGTACCTGACGTTGAAGCATTCAAAATTGAAACAGAAAGATTACTACATCAGCACTCGTTATACTCATTGGTTGAATCTTTCGATACCAATTTACAAAATAATGAGTACATGTGAGAATTACTGTTATGTATATACCAAGTATGTGTTATGCTGTTCAAATTATGTGAATATTGAGTGTGCAAATTGTAATTGTGATTGCTCCTAGTTATGTCTAGTTCAGTTGTTTTTTTGACTTATCCACATGTCCTTCATTTGGACCTTATTGAAATGAATAAATGAATTAATGAATAAATGAACTTGACAAGCAAGATGAAGGTAGGTATGTATATACATGAAAGAAACAATTCCAGCAGCTCTGAGAAAGTTTGATAATATACAAAATATTCCATAGTTGGAAATGTACAATTTTACCAAATTATATTGAAGTAACGGGGATTCGAGTAACTTCCAAGTATAACCTAATCTCAAAACCTCAATACTACAGTACTTTGTGATTAATTGTCATGATTTTCGCAGAAAGAAATTGGAATATAGAGTAATATCTAGAAGGGTTGTTCGCAGATTATGGAGGATTCTCATAATGAATTTATATGTGTCCAATTCGAAAACTCCAAATTTCCACTATTTTCTAATCGAAATGGCAAGAAAGCATTCTCAAGAATATCTCATTCGCGTTGGGAATGTCTGAGTATGCTGTCCATAAGATTTTTTGGGTGATCCTTCATATGGTTCACCTGAAATGTCTTGATCGTAGCTCATTGTGCAGTGTAGTAGAAGTACACACAATTCATGAGGTAAGATAGAAACATATATGAAGAATCAAACGGTGGGGTCAGGATTGTGCTAACTGATTGATCAGCTCACGAAAGAGCATCAATACTCATGTATTCTATGTGATTCATGGAAATGAACAAATCCCAAGAAAATCACGTTGTTCATAGAATAACAAAGAAATTATCGATTGATTTTTCCGAATAACAGATATTTCAATACTCCAGGAGAAGGAGAGGCAAAAATAGTAATTTTATTATACAAGGTGAAAAAGAAGTAGATTCTAGCTTCAGGTTGTGTTTTTCTAGTGTATAATACACTATCTTTCTTTTTGTGACAGGAGAAAGGACGAATCTATACTGAGAATATTCAACATTATTTCGAAATCTGAAAATTATCGACGTGATATTTAATGTTTTCAACAGACACCTGCGTTGAAGGCTTCTTCATCATTCTTTTGAAGTGATAAGATATCTGATGTCACTTCTGTCAGTTTAATTTTGTGATTTGATTTCAGAGAATTGCGAATTGAGTTGTTGTTCAGTAATATACGTAACCGCTAAATCGAATGGAAGATGAAAGGACTTGCAGTTCTTTCTCGGAGACGGTATTGACTCATTTTTCGGAACTTTAGCACAACAAAAGCCATTAACAGTGTATATATATGTGATATATATCAGGGAGAAAAACACTCACTTTTTTCCCATGGTAATGAAGTGGTTTATGAAAAGTGACATTTCATAACCTGCTAACTGAGATGAAATGCCAAATTTTTTCCCGTCACAAAAAAAAAACCTTGAACAATATCAGAGAAACAGGTTCCTTTTATATATGAACCTTGAATCATGAAAAAAACATGTTTCTCAAGTTATGGGACAAGAAGTCCGCCAGCTCATTTCTTCATTCACAGAGTTTGCTCTCCTAAACTCAGTGCAGCCGCTCGAAATCCAGGTTATGCTTGGACCCTTTTATTTTGGAAACGGTTGAAATGCTTGCCTTGGTTGTTCAAACGAATTGCCCCAGTGTCATATTTTTGCCAATATTGGGACAATAATCGGTAAAAGAGGTTTTTGGCAACCATCGAGCCGTTCTCCTGCCCCTTGAGTCATTTTCTGGAGAGATTTTCTTGAAGAGAATTCTCCCCATGAACTCCAACAAATTGAAAAATGAAGGCTTTCTGATGTCATGGTTAGTAATTCCATTCATTGGACTGATATTATAAATGAAAACAACTCATTGTAAAGCATGTCAGGTGGGAGCTGACAGCTGACGATTACACTTAATCTGCCTTGATGTTTACTGAATACTGGAGGTGTTGGTGCAGCCAACGTCGGTTCGTTGCAGGATTGCCAGTGCTACTGAATTCTCAGTAGATCTACTAATCTACTGAAACATTTCATCAGTTGAAAAAACACAAGAGCTTTTTTTCATCGGATTTTCTGTTGTAAACGGAAAACATTTGTCGATTCCACGAGAAAAACCGACATAAAAAAATTGCGGGACCGTTTTGAGAGGAATAACTGATTAAATATGTTCGAGTTAGTCAGGAAATTCATCCAATTGGTAAGAATCGAGTGCTCTTTGACAAGATGAATCAACGACAATATTGAAATAATCAACAATAATGATTACATTCATAGATGATTTTGTTTAAACTCATACATGTTGAACACAAAAATAGACAATAGTTCATCCGATTCAGATCAACTCAAATTTCTTTATATACCTTCCTCTGCTATAACAGTCCTATTCTCAAGTTTGATTTTTTCTCATTGTTTTGTGTTTTTCTTATTGCTCAATATCACCATTCGTTCATGTTCCATTCTTTGATACTCGAATCTGTTGAGTATGAGTGCCAATATAACTTTCTTTGATGATATTCGAAAATATTTTCAAATTGAGAATGAGGAATATGTTTTCTCCTTTTTCTATATAAAAATGTTTTTATTTCCGTTTCTCTTTTGTAATTATATCATTTGTGGATAATTGTTCCTTGTTCCTGTGTTACGAGAAAGTAGAAATAACTGCATAATGAGAAATATGAAATATATTTTTGCTAGGCATGGAATTTTACATTCTGGTATCCTATAGGGGTCAACAGTTATCTTCTTATCGATTCGAATTATTCTCCAGAGAATGAGAAATTGAACATATTTTCATAAGTTCAAAATGCGAAAGAATTGAAAAAAACATTCGAGGATCGAAAAGATATTAATCTTGCTTTAAAATCGTATCATAATATAATTATGCCAGTGAATGAAAATATTTCTCCATCTCAAATTCTCATGAACAGGAACTACCAAATGAAATCTGAGACCTGGAGTTATCGACCCGTAGGAAAATACCGATTATTTTTTGAACAACAATGAATACAAAAGAGGTGTTGAGAATCACCAAATTCGAATGTCAATCACATAATATAATTTCAGTTGACACTAGCAGGTTGTTGAAAAATAGGTGTTATCAATGATAAGTTCAGATTCTGCTAATACCTTGAAACGATAAATGAAGGTTCAGGGAAGGCTCGAAATAGGATGCTCATTCAAATTATCTAGTTCAACATACTATTATGAAATATGTTGATTTTTTCTTCTCTTATCATACAAATATCAAAATGTTGAAGGTAATTGAGATGGAGCAGTCAGAAGAACTAGACAGGCTCAGTCAGAACATCTCTTCGTCATTAACCCTACAAAATGACGATCAGCACTATTCCAAATTCCGTTCCTCTATTATAAAAGCTTTATTATTTCCTGCCAATTAGAGTATCCTCAAGAACTCATTAAGTTCAAAAGTTCGAAATAGATCGCGATACATACCTACTCTCCCTATACTTGAAAATTTTTCTCTCGTGCGCTCCAAGGGAATGAAAAAGAACTGTTGTGAGATCGTCAACAACATATTCCAACTAAAAAATAACCAGACTTCTCAACCTTTCAGTAGTTGCACTTCAAAAAGAAAATAGTATGTCGCTGCGGAGTCTGACTCCGCAATGGAGAATTTGGGTGGTTTGACCATGATGACTTGAATTTTCCCAAACATTTCATCAGTATGCCTACGGACATGAATATCTCTCCGAAGTTAAATGTCGAAATCACAATGAATGGAAATTTATTCAATATCAAAACCCAAAATCACCATAAGACAACTATCGAATATTTGATGACAAATATTCAAACAAGAACACTATAATTTGAGGACAAACTGAGAATGTTTCAATCTCAAAGCACCTATGACTCATCGGCAATTTCTGCAAATGAATAAAGCGGTTTCAAATGAGCACATGAATTTTTCACATAAACTACAATAG
>OU896723.1:11444317-11473326 GCA_918026855.4 Phaedon cochleariae
TTATTATTATTATTATTATTATTATTATTATTATTATTATTATTATTATTATTATTATTATTATTATTATTATTATTATTATTATTATTATTATTATTATTATTATCATTATCATTATTATTATTATTATTATTATTATTATTATTATTATTATTATTATTATTATTATTATTATTATTATTATTATTATTATTATTATTATTATTATTATTATTATTATTATTATTATTATTATTATTATTATTATTATTATTATTATTATTATCATTATTATTATTATTATTATTATTATTATTATTATTATTATTATTATTATTTTGAGTTTATATGATTCCAGTCACGACCCTGCGGCCTCCGACGTCACGCAGATTCGTGCTGGATAAAATCCAGTGACTACTCCTCACAGCCTGTGAGGTGAGTAATCACTGGGACCAAGTACCGTGTGCCCTGAGTAGACGCAATGATCCTAGTATGACGGCCTTCTGCATTCCACCAGCCAGGATGTGTGCCTTATCACGGCACGCTGGGATTTTCTGGATCTCCGAGAGCAGCGTGTGTCGTGTGCCTCCTAGGGAGCCGATTATCAGGATGACCAATTCCACAGAATGGTCTGGATAGAGCCGGCGGAGTTCGAAGAGAAGATCTCGATATTTAGTCCGTTTTTCCTCCTCCTTCAAAACGATGTTCGGTTCGGCTGGCGCCGAAAACTCGATCACGAACATCGCTTTGGTTTGATGGTCGAGGAGGACTACATCAGGCTTGTTAGCTTGTATCTGCCTGAGGGTGGGGAATGAAAAGTTCCAATAAATTCGGCACCTCTCATTCTCCACAACGGACTCAATATCCCCCGGAGCATAGGGCAGCACTGGGGTCTCGTCTATTCCGTACGAGTGCCTCAAATAGTAGTAGAGCACTCGCAATGCCGCATTGTGTCTATGGATATAGGCCGAGACTGCATACACCGTGCAAGAAGACAGCAGGTGCATAATTGTCTCGGGCGCCCTGCGGCAGGCCCTGCAACTTGTGTCAGGGACCTCCATACCCATGACACGGCTACGGTAGACGAGAGTGTTAAAAACCCCATCCTGGCATGCCATGATGAACCCCTCTGTTTCCGATTTGAGCCCGCCTGACTTCAGAAAAGCAAAAGTCAGTTCTTTGGATAAGCCCCGGTCTTCAATGGTCTTGAAGTAGACCGAATGCATGGGCTTATCCATGTGAAGCTGCAGGAGCTTTTTCACTTCTGCAGCTTTGATGCGGGCTTTTCTCCGAGCGGGTTCTAGCTCAGTAACTGAGTCCTGAGCCTCGCGCTCGGAGTCGAAAATCAGAGACAATTCATCGGCTGCTCGACGTGCTGCCCTGAAAAGAAAAGCTCCTACTCCTGCCTCTTCATGGGTTTTAACCATTTGCAGAAGGGGATCCGAACTCCTGATGACTTTGAAGGCGCCATCCAGAACCATTCTGTTATGGAGATACTCCAAGCTCAAGAGTCCACGGCCACCCTGGTCTCTAGGTATGTATAACCGTGGAACGGACGAATTTGGATGCAGACTCCTATGGAGATGCATCATCTTGCGAGTACTTACGTCAAGTTGTCGCAGCTCGACTTGAGTCCACTTTATCACTCCAAATGAGTAAAGTAGGATCGGAACAGCAAGCATGTTAGTCGCAGCGACTTTGTTCTTCCCCGACAGTTCTGACGACCAGATCTGTCGGAGCCGCTGTCGATACTTGCTGCGGAGAGCGTCTTTTACCCGTTGTGCCTCCTGGATGTGAGTTTCCTCTACACCCAGGTAGGTGTACGTCTCTCCGGCATCCAGGTGATGTAGGATGCTTCCGTCCACGAGCTGCGCGTCCTTGTCGTAGTTCTCGCATCGTCCTCTCTTGAGATGAACCAGTGCACATTTGTCCATCCCGAATTCCATTCCAATTGCCTGCGTGTACTCCTGCACCACCCTGAGGGATTGGTCCATATCCCTTTCACCAGAGGCATAAAGTTTGAGGTCATCCACATAGAATAAGTGGGTGACTTTATGCCTCCGGTAACTGGGTGGGCCGCAGTTGTATCCTCTGGTTTTGCGGAGCTCAACGGATAGTGGCAAAAGTGAGATGCAGAATAGGAGAGGGCTAAGGGAGTCCCCTTGAAATACTCCTCTCCTTATGATAACTGGCTCTGTCTGAACTCTCGCATTACCTGATGTTGTTCTATGCATCTCACTATAGAATCGGGTACCGAAAGACATTTGAGCAAGTACACGAGTAACTCATGTGACGTTGTGTCAAATACTTTTCGGTAATCGATCCAGGCCACAGAAAGATTCCGCTTGTACTGCACAGAGTCCTGTGTAATAGATCTATCTATCAACAGGTTCTCCTTGCAGCCAGCGACACCTCTCTTCGACCCACGCTGCTCAAAAATCCGTTGGTAAACCGGATCAACTACTAGGAGTACTCGCATGTACAAGATGCGTGATAAATTATTATTATTATTATTATTATTATTATTATTATTATTATTATTATTATTATTATTATTATTATTATTATCATTTTTTGAGTTTATATGATTCCAGTCACGACCCTGCGGCCTCCGACGTCACGCAGAGTCGTGCTGGACAAAATCCAGTGACTACTCCTCACAGCCTGTGAGGTGAGTAATCACTGGGACCAAGTACCGTGTGCCCTGAGTAGACGCAATGATCCTAGTATGACGGCCTTCTGCATTCCACCAGCCAGGATGTGTGCCTTATCACGGCACGCTGGGATTTTCTGGATCTTATTATTATTATTATTATTATTATTATTATTATTATTATTAGTATTATTAGTATTATTATTATTATTATTATTATTATTATTATTATTATTATTATTATTAGTATTATTATTATTATTATTATTATTATTATTATTATTATTATTATTATTATTATTATTATTATTATTATTATTATTATTATTATTTTTTTTTTTTTTTTTTTTTTCAGGCTTCGACTTCTAGGTCATTTGCCTGTTCAGGTAAGTCCAAATCTTATATCTTATTTAGTAGGCCAGTTTCATTAAGAAAATCTATTGTTTTTTGTGAAAAAAACTCATTTTTCAGGCACAGTTGCAGATTATCTGGAAGGGAGCATTCGTTTCTTGCTTGAGTGTACTCAGGGCATTCTAGGAGTAAGTGATCTACTGTCATTTGCACATCACAGTTTCCACATGTTGGAGGTCTGGCGCCACACAGTAGGTAATTAGATGTGATGTGGGTATGACCAATTCTCAATCGGGTAAGTGCCACTTGCTCTCTCTTACGGTGGGATGGAAAAGGTAGTGATTCATCTACTTTAGACTTGATATTTTTTAATTTGTGATTGCTATCATTCCATTCCGCGTTCCATTTATCTCGTATTTTATTTTTCAGATGAATCTTCATGTCTTCAACTCTAATTGGGATGTCGTTCATGTAATTGTCTCCAGTTGCGTTGCGAGCTGCTATATCTGCGAGTTCGTTACCAGCTATACCAATATGTCCAGGAATCCAGAAGAAAATTATTTTCCTGTCACAGTTTTGGAGGATGTGGACCACAGATGAAATGATCTGAACTAGAGGATCGTTATTGTAACCGTTTTGTATGGATTGGAGTGAGCTGCATGAATCAGAGCAAATCAGGTAGGTGCCTATTTCTAATGTTTCGATAAATCTTAGTGCCTGAAGAATAGCATATAATTCTGCTGTGAATATGGATGATATTGGGTTTAAGGTCCACTGATGAGTTTCTCCCATGTAAGAGAAAGCTGCTCCAACTCCTTGGTCAGTTTTTGAACCGTCAGTATATATTATTGAGCAATTGTTGTATTTGTTAATAATTTCATGATATATATTGAGGTATAAAATTCGGTTCGTTTCCTCTTTCTTGTACTTATTACATTCAAAATGAATCTTAGGCAGAAGTAGTGTCCAAGGGGGGATTTCGTTGAAAGATGAAGGAAAAACTTGTGGAAGCTCAATGTCCAAATTTTCTAAATTGTCTTCTATACGTTTGCCCACTGTCGAATTGGATGGTGATTCATCATACATAATTTGGTGATTGGGATGAGTGGGTTGGGACCATATTTTCATACCATAGTTCAGCAATAATTTTCTCCTCCTGTGGAATAATGAAGGTATACCAGCTTCACAAAATATTGCTTGGTTCGGGATAGTACGAAATGCTCCTGTAGCTAGTCGAAGACCTTCTTTATGAATTTTTTCGAGTAGATACAGGCGACTTCTGCAGGCAGAACCATATACAATACTTCCGTATTCAAGTTTTGGAAGGATTAAAGATTTGTATACTGTAAGTATGACTTCTCGGTCGGCTCCCCAATTTATATTGGAGATACATCTGATAATATTGAGTGCTTTTTTGCATCTGCTGGCTAGCTCATCTATGTGAGGTTTCCAGTATAGTTTTTTATCAAAAGTAACTCCCAAAATTCTTGTGGTGCTCTTAACTTCCAGGCGAATTCCATTCATAAATAATTCTGGGTCATCATGTCTTGTTCTCAAGCGGCAGAATTCGATACAGTGAGTTTTCGTTGGTGAAAATCGAAATCCGATCGAGGTTGCTGTATCTGTGAGTTGGTTTATGGTAGTTTGAATTTTATCTTCTACTTCTTGCCACTCCTTACCAGAATAATAAATGATGAGATCATCAACATAAAGACTCTTTCCGATACTTTCGTCTAGAGATTCCAGTAGACAATTGATTGCAATTAAGAACAGGGTAACACTTAAGGTGGATCCTTGTGGGATTCCGTTCTCTAGCATTTTTTTGTCAGATAGTGTATTTCCGACTCTAACTTCAAAATTTCTGTTATGAAGGAAATTTCTTATGAATTTTGGGAGCCGTCCTTTTATACCCCATTCATGCAGTTTTTTCAGAATATTATATCGCCAGGTTAGGTCGTAGGCCTTCTCGATATCGAAAGAAACTGCTAAGAGATGATTGCGGCGTGCGAAACTCTCTTTTATTGCCGTATCTATCGAAACCAGTTGGTCTGTAGTGGATCTGTGTTTTCTGAATCCCATTTGAAAGTTTGAAAGACAGTTGTTAGTTTCGAGAAACCATATCAGTCTAGAATTGATCATTTTCTCAAGGAGTTTACTCAAGCAGCTGGTTAACGATATCGGCCGGGGCCGGTAATTAGTTGGGTTTTTTGAGTCTTTTCCGGGCTTAGGAATAGGGATTATCAGAGATGTTTGCCATAATTCAGGATAGGTTCCTTCGGACCATATCTTATTGAAAAGGTGTAGAATTTGCTGTTTCTCATGTGAGGGTAGATTTTTAATCATATCATAATGAATTTCGTCTGGTCCAGGTGAAGAGTTTTTCGTTTCCTCAAGAGCTTGTTGTAACTCGGATAGTGTGAACTCTTTATTATAAGTACTCTCGAAATTTTCTGAGAAATTCAATTCCTGTTCCAGATCGTTCTTTTGATTTCGGAAAACTGCAGGGTAATTTTCAGTACTACTTGTTTGTTCGAAGTGTTGAGCTAATGCGTTTGCGATGTTATTTTCATTTCGGATTTCATTGTCGTTTATTATGAGTACTGGTGATGTCGTTGCGAATTTTTTTCCTGCTATGTTCCTGATTTTTTGCCATACTTCCGTAAGTGGTGTTTCACTATTCAATGTAGATACGTAGTTTTCCCAGCACTTCTTTTTGGAATTCAATATGATGTAACGAGCTTTTGATCTGAGGCGTTTGAAATTTATCAAATTATCAGTGCTAGGGGCTCTTTTGAATTGTGCTAGTGCTCGGTTCTTATCTTTGACGGCTTTGTAAGTCTCCTCATTCCACCACGGTACTCTCGGCTTCGTTGGCATACCACTCGACTTTGGTATACTTTGATTAGCTGCAGAAATAATCGAGTTTGTTATTGTTTCAACTGATTCATTCACTGTATCTTTTATTTCTAGTGGTTCTAGTTGATTTTGGAATTTTTCCCAGTCAGCTCTTTTAATCTGCCATCTTTCTGGGATGGAAGTTGGTATATTCCTAATACTATATTGTATTTGAATAGCAGCATGGTCTGTAAATAAATATTCCGAAGAGACATTCCAATTGAAGTTGTGAGCAACTCCTGGGGAACATAGCGTCAAGTCTAAATGGCTAAATGAATTGGATCTTGAGTTCAAGAATGTTCCCTCTCCAGTATTCAGGAGGACAAGATCGCATTCATCTATGAGTTCCTCAATGATTCTACCTCTTGCATCTAAGCGTTCAGATCCCCAGAGTGGATTATGTGAGTTGAAATCGCCCAAGATGATATAGGGTTGGGGTAGTTGATCAACAATAGATTTCAAATCATTGAAGTTCCAGTTCAACTCTGGTAAATAGATGTTGCATATTGTAAGTTTGAAAGGATGCATGATTTGTATTGTCAGCTGTTGTAGTCTAGTTTGAATTGGAATGAATGTTGTTGGAATGTTATCTTTTATAAATATAGCAACCCCACCTCTGGCTCTGATATTTGGTACTACATCTTTCCTATGTATATTATAGCCTCTGAGAGAGAATTTTCCTCCTGGTTTGAAATGGGTTTCTTGTAGACAAATACATGTTGGATCAATTTTTGCTAAGAGTAGTTTCAATTGGAAGAAGTTATTTATGCATCCATTACAATTCCATTGTAGAATATTTTCTACTTTGGCCATTGATATGTGTAAACTAGATATAAAATTTGAATATATATATATAGACAATAACAAACGAAAAGTATAAATAGGTAACTATAAAATATCACAGATGGGTGTATCACAGAAGTTTTCGATATCACGTAGATTCTTCCACCGCTTTCCTTTGTTTGCCTTTCGGCCATCCTTTCTTTTTTTTTGTTGAGAGAGAAGGGATGATGTCGACTCAGTGTCAGACGATATTACTGGACTCGGAGTGCGGTCCATATTTTTCCTCTTGGTTTGACTGTTCGATGGTTCAGCTTCTTTGAAGCGGGGAGGTGAAGGTTTAGTGAAAATCGCCGATGAAATTTCCTTAGCTACTGTGTCCTCGATTATAGAGCACAAACTGGGCAATAGTTCCTTCACTAGGTCGGCAATATTCAATTGGTTCGGATTATTGGAAACAGCTCGAGCAAATGATACTCCTGGTGTCGGTGTTTGAATCATAACTTTCTTTTTTGCTTCTGCATATGTAAGATTCTCCTTAGTTTTTATTTCTTGTATGGCAACTTCTTTTTTGTAAGTGGGACAATCTCTACTACGGGCATTGTGGTTTCCTTTACAGTTGACACATTCAATTGGCTTTTCGGACGGCGAGCCTTCATGTAAGGCCTTACCGCATACACATACTTGATTATTTTCGCATCTCAAAGAAGTGTGTCCAAACTGTTGGCATCTGAAACACCTGAGTGGTGCTGGTATATATAGGCGAACTGGGAGCGAGTAAAAGGCCACTTTGATACGTTTCGGGATGATCGGGGTATTAAAGGTGAGTATGTGGTTTGGTGTTTCTTGTATTTCACCATTCCTACGGGAAGTTATACGTCGAACGTTTATAACTCCCTGTGCACTCAGTTCTTGACAGATTTCTTCTGTGGTACAATTCAGTAAGTCGTGACAAAAAACTACACCTTTACTATTATTGAGGGTTCTATGTACTTGAACTTCAACAGGCATATCGCATAATCTCTTAACTTCCATTAGTCGTTTAGACTGAGCCGCTGACTTAGTTTCAATCAATAGTCCCTCTTTGGTTTTTTTCAAATTACTTATATCTCCTACTAAGCCATAGATACCTCTAGATATTAGAAATGGGCTGACTTTTGAAAAGTCTCCTTCAATTCTTTTAACGATCAAGAACCGGGGTACTGGTACCACCGTCTCTTGACTCGTTTTTGGTTCAGTAGATTTTTGTGTGGATCTACCATCCACATCCTTGTTTAATGAGGAAGGAACCTCTTTGGAATTTTCAGATGATTCAGCGTACATTCAATTCCCACGAATGGGGAAGAAATGATGTCCACTGCAGCAGTGCTCCCATACTACAGTAAGGCTACTTACTTCGGGAGGTCGCCAGGTATCCCGGAGGCACCGTTCTTGACCACGTCCGTGTGGCCATCCATTCATCAGCACGGTTGCTAACACCTTGAATTCCGACTTTTTTACGGCTGGTAGGCTCCATCCATATAGAAAGGAAGATGAAGAGGACCCCCGTACCCTCGGATAACCTAATAGCCACCGGGGGTCAGAAAAACAAGAGTTGGTCAAGAGAGACCGATAGGATAGATGGAGAAAGAAGAAGAGGACATCACCCAAGACAAGTTGAAGTAAGGTAAGTGTCCAGCTAGGGTGCCTCGGGGTTGCCATTCCCGTACCCGCTAGATGCGAGTCCCTGAGTTGTATTATTATTATTATTATTATTATTATTATTATTATTATTATTATTATTATTATTATTATTATTATTATTATTATTATTATTATTATTATTATTATTATTATTATTATTATTATTATTATTATTATTATTATTATTTTGAGTTTATATGATTCCAGTCACGACCCTGCGGCCTCCGACGTCACGCAGATTCGTGCTGAATAAAATCCAGTGACTACTCCTCACAGCCTGTGAGGTGAGTAATCACTGGGACCAAGTACCGTGTGCCCTGAGTAGACGCAATGATCCTAGTATGACGGCCTTCTGCATTCCACCAGCCAGGATGTGTGCCTTATCACGGCACGCTGGGATTTTCTGGATCTCCGAGAGCAGCGTGTGTCGTGTGCCTCCTAGGGAGCCGATTATCAGGATGACCAATTCCACAGAATGGTCTGGATAGAGCCGGCGGAGTTCGAAGAGAAGATCTCGATATTTAGTATTATTATTATTATTATTATTATTATTATTATTATTATTATTATTATTATTATTATTATCATTATTATTATTATTATTATTATTATTATTATTATTATTATTATTATTATTATTATTATTATTATTATTATTATTATTATTATTATTATTATTATTATTATTATTATTATTATTATTATTATTATTATTATTATTATTATTATTATTATTATTATTATTATTATTATTATTATTATTATTATTATTATTATTATTATTATTATTTTAGTTCATATAATTCCAGTCACGACCCTGCGGCCTCCGACGTCACGCAGAGTCGTGCTGGATAAAATCCAGTGACTACTCCTCACAGCCTGTGAGGTGAGTAATCACTGGGACCAAGTACCGTGTGCCCTGAGTAGACGCAATGATCCCAGTATGACGGCCTTCTGCATTCCACCAGCCAGGATGTGTGCCTTATCACGGCACGCTGGGATTTTCTGGATCTCCGAGAGCAGCGTGTGTCGTGTGCCTCCTAGGGAGCCGATAATCAGGATGACCAATTCCACAGAATGGTCTGGATAGAGCCGGCGAAGTTCGAAGAGAAGATCTCGATATTTAGTCCGTTTTTCCTCCTCCTTCAAAACGATGTTCGGTTCGGCTGGCGCCGAAAACTCGATCACGAACATCGCTTTGGTTTGATGGTCGAGGAGTACTACATCAGGCTTGTTAGCTTGAATTTGCCTGAGGGTGGGGAATGAGAAGTTCCAATAAATTCGGCACCTCTCATTCTCCACAACGGACTCAATATCCCCCGGAGCATAGGGCAGCACTGGGGTCTCGTCTATTCCGTACGAGTGCCTCAAATAGTAGTAGAGCACTCGCAATGCCGCATTGTGTCTATGGATATAGGCCGAGACTGCATACACCGTGCAAGAAGACAGCAGGTGCATAATTGTCTCGGGCGCCCTGCGGCAGGCCCTGCAACTTGTGTCAGGGACCTCCATACCCATGACACGGCTACGGTAGACGAGAGTGTTAAAAACCCCATCCTGGCATGCCATGATGAACCCCTCTGTTTCCGATTTGAGCCCGCCTGACTTCAGAAAAGCAAGAGTCAGTTCTTTGGATAAGCCCCGGTCTTCAATGGTCTTGAAGTAGACCGAATGCATGGGCTTATCCATGTGAAGCTGCAGGAGCTTTCTCACTTCTGCAGCTTTGATGCGGGCCTTCCTCCGAGCAGGCTCTAGCTCAGTAACTGAGTCCTGAGCCTCGCGCTCGGAGTCGAAAATCAGAGACAATTCATCGGCTGCTCGACGTGCTGCCCTGAAAAGAAAAGCTCCTACTCCTGCCTCTTCATGGGTTTTAACCATTTGCAGAAGGGGGTCCGAACTCCTGATGACTTTGCAGGCGCCATCCAGAACCATTCTGTTATGGAGATACTCCAAGCTCAAGAGTCCACGGTCACCCTGGTCTCTAGGTATGTATAACCGTGGAACGGACGAATTTGGATGCAGACTCCTATGGAGATGCATCATCTTGCGAGTACTTACGTCAAGTTGTCGCAGCTCGACTTGAGTCCACTTTATCACTCCAAATGAGTAAAGTAGGATCGGAACAGCAAGCATGTTAGTCGCAGCGACTTTGTTCTTCCCCGACAGTTCTGACGACCAGATCTGTCGGAGCCGCTGCCGATACTTGCTGCGGAGAGCGTCTTTTACCCGTTGTGCCTCCTGGATGTGAGTTTCCTCTACACCCAGGTAGGTGTACGTCTCTCCGGCATCCAGGTGGTGTAGGATGCTTCCGTCCACGAGCTGCGCGTCCTTGTCGTAGTTCTCGCATCGTCCTCTCTTGAGATGAACCAGTGCACATTTGTCCATTCCGAATTCCATTCCAATTGCCTGCGTGTACTCCTGTACCACCCTGAGGGATTGGTCCATATCCCTCTCACCAGAGGCATAAAGTTTGAGGTCATCCACATAGAATAAGTGAGTGACTTTATGCCTCCGGTAACTGGGTGGGCCGCAGTTGTATCCTCTGGTTTTGCGGAGCTCAACGGATAGTGGCAGAAGTGAGATGCAGAATAGGAGTGGGCTAAGGGAGTCCCCTTGAAATACTCCTCTCCTAATGATGACTGGCTCTGTCTGAACTCTCGCATTACCTGATGTTATAGTAAAGCGGGTCTTCCAGACCAGCATCAGTTGTTCTATGCATCGAAATATGGGATTTTGTTCAGCCGTAGAGGCTGAAAGAGTAGTAGGGCTAAGAGCTTCCATAACGGCTTTGACGAGAAGGGGAGTTATTTCTTTGACGATGGTATTAGTGTCGACAATTGGATTTCTAGATGCTTGAGCATAAGAAACTCCAGCAGTTGGCGTAGGTATTGAAACTCTCTTCTTGGCTTCTGAGTAGGAAATGTTTTCCTTAGCTTCAATTTCTTGGATAACCATTTCATGCTTGTAAACAGGACATACTTTGGATCTGCCTGAGTGATTTCCCTTACAGTTTATACAAACGACAGGTTCTTCACACCGGTTGCCCTCATGAAGGGGTTTTCCACAAACGCAGACCTGATTGTCTTGACATCTCATAGATGTATGTCCGAATTTCTGGCATCGAAAGCATCTCATGGGGGATGGAACATAAATTCTCACTGCAAGTGAATACTGCAGTGACTACTCCTCACAGCCTGTGAGGTGAGTAATCACTGGGACCAAGTACCGTGTGCCCTAAGTAGACGCAATGATCCCAGTATGACGGCCTTCTGCATTCCACCAGCCAGGATGTGTGCCTTATCACGGCACGCTGGGATTTTCTGGATCTCCGAGAGCAGCGTGTGTCGTGTGCCTCCTAGGGAGCCGATTATCAGGATGACCAATTCCACAGAATGGTCTGGATAGAGCCGGCGGAGTTCGAAGAGAATATCTCGATATTTAGTCCGTTTTTCCTCCTCCTTCAAAACGATGTTCGGTTCGGCTGGCGCCGAAAACTCGATCACGAACATCGCTTTGGTTTGATGGTCGAGGAGGACTACATCAGGCTTGTTAGCTTGTATCTGCCTAAGGGTGGGGAATGAAAAGTTCCAATAAATTCGGCACCTCTCATTCTCCACAACGGACTCAATATCTCCCGGAGCATAGGGCAGCACTGGGGTCTCGTCTATTCCGTACGAGTGCCTCAAGTGATAATAAAGCACTCGCAATGCCGCATTGTGTCTATGGATATAGGCCGAGACTGCATACACCGTGCAGGAAGACAGCAGGTGCATAATTGTCTCGGGCGCCCTGCGGCAGGCCCTGCAATTTGTGTCAGGGACCTCCATACCCATGACACGGCTACGGTAGACGAGAGTGTTGAAAACCCCATCCTGGCATGCCATGATGAACCCCTCTGTTTCCGATTTAAGCCCGCCTGACTTAAGAAAAGCGAAAGTCAGTTCTTTGGATAAGCCCCGGTCTTCAATGGTCTTGAAGTAGACCGAATGCATGGGCTTATCCATGTGAAGCTGCAGAAGCTTTTTCACTTCTGCAGCTTTGATGCGGGCTTTTCTCCGAGCGGGTTCTAGCTCAGTAATTGAGTCCTGAGCCTCGCGCTCGGAGTCGAAAATCAGAGACAATTCATCGGCTGCTCGACGTGCTGCCCTGAAAAGAAAAGCTCCTACTCCTGCCTCTTCATGGGTTTTAACCATTTGCAGAAGGGGATCCGAACTCCTGATGACTTTGCAGGCGCCATCTTGAACCATTCTGTTATGGAGATACTCCAAGCTCAAGAGTCCACGGCCACCCTGGTCTCTAGGTATGTACAACCGTGGAACGGACGAATTATTATTATTATTATTATTATTATTATTATTATTATTATTATTATTATTATTATTATTATTATTATTATTATTATTATTATTATTATTATTATTATTATTATTATTATTATTATTATTATTATTATTATTATTATTATTATTATTATTATTATTATTATTATTATTATTATTATTATTATTATTATTATTATTATTATTATTATTATTATTATTATTATTATTATTATTATTATTATTATTATTATTATTATTATTATTATTATTATTATTATTATTATTATTATTATTATTATTATTATTATTATTATTATTATTATTATTATTTGAGTTTATATGATTCCAGTCACGACCCTGCGGCCTCCGACGTCACGCAGAGTCGTGCTGGATAAAATCCAGTGACTACTCCTCACAGCCTGTGAGGTGAGTACTCACTGGGACCAAGTACCGTGTGCCCTGAGTAGACGCAATGATCCTAGTATGACGGCCTTCTGCATTCCACCAGCCAGGATGTGTGCCTTATCACGGCACGCTGGGATTTTCTGGATCTCCGAGAGCAGCGTGTGTCGTGTGCCTCCTAGGGAGCCGATTATCAGGATGACCAATTCCACAGAATGGTCTGGATAGAGCCGGCGGAGTTCGAAGAGAAGATCTCGATATTTAGTCCGTTTTTCCTCCTCCTTCAAAACGATGTTCGGTTCGGCTGGCGCCGAAAACTCGATCACGAACATCGCTTTGGTTTGATGATCGAGGAGGACTACATCAGGCTTGTTAGCTTGTATCTGCCTGAGGGTGGGGAATGAAAAGTTCCAATAAATTCGGCACCTCTCATTCTCCACAACAGACTCAATATCCCCCGGAGCATAGGGCAGCACTGGGGTCTCGTCTATTCCGTACGAGTGCCTCAAATAGTAGTAGATCACTCGCAATGCCGCATTGTGTCTATGGATATAGGCCGAGACTGCATACACCGTGCAAGAAGACAGCAGGTGCATAATTGTCTCGGGCGCCCTGCGGCAGGCCCTGCAACTTGTGTCAGGGACCTCCATACCCATGACACGGCTACGGTAGACGAGAGTGTTAAAAACCCCATCCTGGCATGCCATGATGAACCCCTCTGTTTCCGATTTGAGCCCGCCTGACTTCAGAAAAGCAAAAGTCAGTTCTTTGGATAAGCCCCGGTCTTCAATGGTCTTGAAGTAGACCGAATGCATGGGCTTATCCATGTGAAGCTGCAGGAGCTTTTTCACTTCTGCAGCTTTGATGCGGGCTTTTCTCCGAGCGGGTTCTAGCTCAGTAACTGAGTCCTGAGCCTCGCGCTCGGAGTCGAAAATCAGAGACAATTCATCGGCTGCTCGACGTGCTGCCCTGAAAAGAAAAGCTCCTACTCCTGCCTCTTCATGGGTTTTAACCATTTGCAGAAGGGGATCCGAACTCCTGATGACTTTGCAGGCGCCATCCAGAACCATTCTGTTATGGAGATACTCCAAGCTCAAGAGTCCACGGCCACCCTGGTCTCTAGGTATGTATAACCGTGGAACGGACGAATTTGGATGCAGACTCCTATGGAGATGCATCATCTTGCGAGTACTTACGTCAAGTTGTCGCAGCTCGACTTGAGTCCACTTTATCACTCCAAATGAGTAAAGTAGGATCGGAACAGCAAGCATGTTAGTCGCAGCGACTTTGTTCTTCCCCGACAGTTCTGACGACCAGATCTGTCGGAGCCGCTGTCGATACTTGCTGCGGAGAGCGTCTTTTACCCGTTGTGCCTCCTGGATGTGAGTTTCCTCTACACCCAGGTAGGTGTACGTCTCTCCGGCATCCAGGTGGTGTAGGATGCTTCCGTCCACGAGCTGCGCGTCCTTGTCGTAGTTCTCGCATCGTCCTCTCTTGAGATGAACCAGTGCACATTTGTCCATCCCGAATTCCATTCCAATTGCCTGCGTGTACTCCTGCACCACCCTGAGGGATTGGTCCATATCCCTCTCACCAGAGGCATAAAGTTTGAGGTCATCCACATAGAATAAGTGGGTGACTTTATGCCTCCGGTAACTGGGTGGGCCGCAGTTGTATCCTCTGGTTTTGCGGAGCTCAACGGATAGTGGCAGAAGTGAGATGCAGAATAGGAGAGGGCTAAGGGAGTCTCCTTGAAATACTCCTCTCCTTATGATAACTGGCTCTGTCTGAACTCTCGCATTACCTGATGTTATAGTAAAGCGGGTCTTCCAGACCAGCATCAGTTATTATTATTATTATTATTATTATTTTTTTTTTTTTTTTTTTGTGATTAGGCAGCATTCGATTGCTCAGATCATTTAGCTGCCATTTTTCAACTATATTCTGTTGATGATATCCAGGTGTTCAAGGTAGGTGAGTGATTTTTTGATCGTTTCTTTGTTTTTAACCATATTTTTTATTTCAGGATCTACTCCGAAGTTATTCCTCAGCTGGGTGTAATTTGGGCATGAGAATATATGTGAAACGGATAGTCTGATATCGCAGTGGTCAGGTTAGGCTAGGGAGCCGATTATCAGGATGACCAATTCCACAGAATGGTCTGGATAGAGCCGGCGGAGTTCGAAGAGAAGATCTCGATATTTAGTCCGTTTTTCCTCCTCCTTCAAAACGATGTTCGGTTCGGCTGGCGCCGAAAACTCGATCACGAACATCGCTTTGGTTTGATGATCGAGGAGGACTACATCAGGCTTGTTAGCTTGTATCTGCCTGAGGGTGGGGAATGAAAAGTTCCAATAAATTCGGCACCTCTCATTCTCCACAACAGACTCAATATCCCCCGGAGCATAGGGCAGCACTGGGGTCTCGTCTATTCCGTACGAGTGCCTCAAATAGTAGTAGATCACTCGCAATGCCGCATTGTGTCTATGGATATAGGCCGAGACTGCATACACCGTGCAAGAAGACAGCAGGTGCATAATTGTCTCGGGCGCCCTGCGGCAGGCCCTGCAACTTGTGTCAGGGACCTCCATACCCATGACACGGCTACGGTAGACGAGAGTGTTAAAAACCCCATCCTGGCATGCCATGATGAACCCCTCTGTTTCCGATTTGAGCCCGCCTGACTTCAGAAAAGCGAAAGTCAGTTCTTTGGATAAGCCCCGGTCTTCAATGGTCTTGAAGTAGACCGAATGCATGGGCTTATCCATGTGAAGCTGCAGGAGCTTTCTCACTTCTGCAACTTTGATGCGGGCCTTCCTCCGAGCAGGCTCCAGCTCAGTAACTGAGACCTGAGCCCCACGCTCGGATTCGAAAATCAGAGACAATTCATCGGCTGCTCGACGTGCTGCCCTAAATAGAAAAGCTCCTACTCCTGCCTCTTCATGGGCTTTAACCATTTGCAGGAGGGGATCCGAACTCCTGATGACTTTGCAGGCACCATCCAGAACCATCCTGTTATGGAGATACTCCAAGCTCAAGAGTCCACGGCCACCCTGGTCTCTAGGTATGTATAACCGTGGAACGGACGAATTTGGATGCAAACTCCTATGCATATGCATCATCTTGCGAGTACCTACGTCAAGTTGCCGCAGCTCGACTTGAGTCCACTTTATTACTCCGAATGAGTAAAGTAGGATCGGAACAGCAAGCATGTTAGTAGCAGCGACTTTGTTCTTTCCCGACAGTTCTGATGACCAGATCTGTCGGAGCCGCTGCCGATACTTGCTGCGGAGAGCGTCTTTCACACGTTGTGCCTCCTGAATGTGAGTTTCCTCTACACCCAGGTAGGTGTACGTCTCTCCGGCATCCAGGTGGTGTAGGATGCTTCCGTCCACAAGCTGCGCGTCCTTGTCGTAGTTCTCGCATCGTCCTCTCTTGAGATGAACCAGTGCACATTTGTCCATTCCGAATTCCATTCCAATTGCCTGAGTGTACTCCTGCACCACCCTGAGGGATTGGTCCATATCCCTCTCACCAGAGGCATAAAGTTTGAGGTCATCCACATAGAATAAGTGGGTGACCTTATGCCTCCGGTAACTGGGTGGGCCGCAGTTGTATCCCTTGGTTTTCCTGAGCTCAACGGATAGTGGCAGAAGTGAGATGCAGAATAGGAGAGGGCTAAGGGAGTCCCCTTGAAATACTCCTCTCCTTATGATGACTGGCTCTGTTTGGACTCTCGCTTCACCTGATGTTATGGTGAAGCGGGTCTTCCAGACCAGCATCAGTTGTTCTATGCATCTGACTATAGAATCGGGTACCGAAAGACACTTGAGCAAGTACACGAGTAACTCATGTGACGTTGTGTCAAATGCCTTTCGGTAATCGATCCAGGCCACAGAAAGATTCCGCTTGTACTGCACGGAGTCCTGTGTGATAGATCTATCTATCAACAGGTTCTCCTTGCAGCCAGCGACACCTCTCTTCGACCCACGCTGCTATTATTATTATTATTATTATTATTATTATTATTATTATTATTATTATTATTATTATTATTATTATTATTATTATTATTATTATTATTATTATTATTATTATTATTATTATTATTATTATTATTATTATTATTATTATTATTATTATTATTATTATTATTATTATTATTATTATTATTATTATTATTATTATTATTATTATTATTATTATTATTATTATTATTATTATTATTATTATTTTAAATTCATATAATTCCAGTCACGACCCTGCGGCCTCCGACGTCACGCAGAGTCGTGCTGGATAAAATCCAGTGACTACTCCTCACAGCCTGTGGGGTGAGTAATCACTGGGACCAAGTACCGTGTGCCCTGAGTAGACGCAATGATCCTAGTATGACGGCCTTCTGCATTCCACCAGCCAGGATGTGTGCCTTATCACGGCACGCTGGGATTTTCTGGATCTCCGAGAGCAGCGTGTGTCGTGTGCCTCCTAGGGAGCCGATAATCAGGATGACCAATTCCACAGAATGGTCTGGATAGAGCCGGCGGAGTTCGAAGATTATTATTATTATTATTATTATTATTATTATTATTATTATTATTATTATTATTATTATTATTATTATTATTATTATTATTATTATTATTATTATTATTATTATTATTATTATTATTATTATTATTATTATTATTATTATTATTATTATTATTATTATTATTATTATTATTATTATTATTATTATTATTATTATTATTATTATTATTATTATTATTATTATTATTATTATTATTATTATTATTATTTATATTTTTTTTTTTTTTTTTTTTTTTTTTTTTTTTCGAGCATCAGCTGCTAGGGCCATTAGCTCTTTCACAAGTGGAAGAAATTATATTTTTCGATACAAATCACTCGATTTCAAGAAGGTTAGTATGTTACTTGTTGCAATTTCACTATTTTTTAATGTTGTTTCAATTTCAGGAGATGTGATTCCGCTCTGGTGTCTGAATATATTGAAGTTTGGGCAGGACAACAAATGTTGGACAGTTAAACGGACCCTGCAAGTTTCACATCTTGGTCTTGCTGCACCTGCTAAGAGGTATAAGTGAGTCAAATTTGTATGTCCTATTCTGAGTCTGCAAAGTGTTACTTGATCTCTCCTTGTTATTCCTTTTGGATAAAACCATTTCTTGGTTGAGGGTTTGATTTTCCTCAGTTGTCCATCATATCTGTTCCATTGATCTTGCCACACATTATTGAATTTTTGTTTTACAAATTTCTTAACGTCTTCTAACGGAACTGGGATACCCTCGTCGATCGTACCATTAGTAGCATCTTTCGCTGCAGAATCTGCTAATTCATTTCCACTTATGTTCATGTGACTTGGAACCCACATGATTGTCACTACTTTATCAAGGGATGTTAAATAGGAATATGTTTCTAAGATTCTAATAGCCCAATTATTCGATGTGAACCGATTTTCCAGAGTTTTTATAGCACTCAGAGAGTCTGTACAAATCAGACATTTTGTATCCTCTTGGAAAGAACAGTATAGCATGGCTTGCCATATCGCATACAGTTCCGCTGTATAAATGCTGCATATCGAATTGAGTGTCCAACGGTGAGGATCATTGTTCACTACCATGGCGGCACCGACACCATTTTCTGTACGTGATCCATCAGTGTAAATAGTGAGGTACCCATTGTACCTTTGGATTTGTTCTGAAAACATTGCTCGATATAGAGATGGTGATGTGTTATCTTTCCTCCATTCGGTTAAAACTAGGTTGATGTCTGGAGACTTTCTGAACCAGGGTGCAAGGTTTTCATCACAATATCTCTCGAATATATTATTTGATAGGGGTAAAGAATATTTTGAAGCTATTTCCAAATATCGGATATTCATTGGTCTCGTAATAGTTGGTCTATGTGAGTACGTGTTTTCCATATTTCTGAAAAGCTGGTGATTCAAGTGATTTGGCATGGATTGTACTGTCACAGCGTAAGTAATTGAGCTCATTTCTCTTCGTAATCTCACAGGTATAGTAGAAGACTCGGCCAAGATTGCTTCTACCGGGCTAGTCCTGACGAAAGCTCCTGTAGCAAGGCGAATTGCGGTGTTTTGAACTTTATCAAGAACTTTCAGTTTCGAAGGACGGGCAGAGCCATATACAGCGGAACCATAATCAATTTTGGATTGAATCAACGTTTGATAGATTCTGAGTAGGATTTCTCTGTCAGAGCCCCAGTTCATACTAGATATGCATTTCAGAAGATTGATGACTTTTTGGCATCTAGTCGCCAAGTGATTTATATGTGACGTCCAATTCAATTTCTGGTCAAAAATTATGCCTAGTAATTTTGTCTTCTCTTGACACTCGATTCGATTACCACCTAGGAACAATGTAGGATCTGGATGTTCTGTTCTCAATCTACAAAAATGTACGATGTGTGTTTTTTCAGGTGAAAATTTGAAACCAGTCAGAGTGGCGGATTCTTCTACCCTGTTGATTTCTGTCTGAACGTTATGTTCAAGGGCTTCCATGGAGTGGTTTCGACTGAAAATTGTGAGATCATCGACATACAGTACAGACTGGACACCTTCAGAGGTATTACAAATCAGGCTGTTAATAGCGATTGAGAAAAGAGTTACGCTGAGAACGGACCCTTGGGGGATTCCATTCTCCATGGTTCTGTTTGTTGATTCCCAGTTCCCAACTCGCACTGCAAAGCGCCTGTCAGTGAGAAAACAGGATAATAATTTTGGTAAGTTACCCCGAAAGTTCCATACATGTAGTTGTTTTATGATAGCAAATTTCCAGGTCATATCGTATGCTTTTTGCAGGTCAAGCATCACAGCGACAAGATGTTGGCGTTCTTTAAAAGCTTCTTGAATTTCAATTTCGAGAGTACTGAGGGCATCCATGGTGGAGCGATTTCTACGACATCCAACTTGTCTTTCAGAGAGGAAGCCTTTAGATTCTAAAACCCAGGTGAGTCTCAAATTTATCATTTTTTCAAGTAATTTTCCCAAACAGGAAGTTAATGATATTGGGCGATAATTTTTTGGATCACATGAAGCCACGCTATCCTTTGAAATTGGTACGATGATAGCCTTTTTCCAACTGTTTGGAAAAGTATTGGAAGTCCAAATTTTATTATAAAGATTGACGAGCATTTCCTTGCCCTCGAGAGGTAAATGGCTCAGCATTCCATACATGATTGTGTCATGGCCCGCAGCACTCTCTTTGCAAGTGCTGAGGGCATATTCCAATTCTTCTCTCGTGAATATGGCGTTGTATGCTAGTTCCTCATCAATTTCGAAGTCAAGAATTTCCCTTTCTCGTTGCCGTTTCAATGTTTGGAAGTGTCTGTCATAGTTCGTTGAACTGCAGACAGATTGGAAGTGATCAGCAAAAGCCTCACTTATATCTGGGATTCCATTGATCAGCTGACCTTCAACTTTCAATACTTCAGGGGTAAGATGTTTATTTTTTCCTGATATCGTTCTTATTTTCCGCCACACCTCAGATGTAGAGGTATCAACAGTCAAAGACGAGACATATTCCTCCCAAGATTGTTTCTTTGCTTCCTTTAGCATCAGTTTGGCATGGGCTCTAGCTTTTTTGAAGAGAACTAAGTTTGTATCTGTGGGGTATTTTTTGAATCTATTCAGAGCCTTTTTTCTTTCAGATACAGCTTCACGAATATTTTCGTTCCACCAAGGGACTTCCTTGGATGATTTTCTTGTTGTAGATCTTGGTATACTATTCTCTGCAGCAAGTAAAATGGCTCTAGTGGTACTATCAACCGCCTCTTCAATATCGTTAAAGTTGTTTGGGTTCGGTATGGAAACACAACTGGAGAAAACATCCCAGTTTGCTTTATTAGTTAACCATCTTTTGGCAGTTGTGGATTCTTGAGGAGGGGTATCTATACCTACTATGATAGGAAAATGGTCACTGGAGTGTAGATCATCCTTAGGCTCCCATGTGAATCGTGGTGCGATATTTGGTGAAACAAAAGTTAGATCTATGGCAGAGAAGGAGTTAGATCTTGAGTTGAAATAAGTGGGTTTGCCATTATTCAGAAGGAACATATTCTTCTCGTCCATGATTGTCTCAACACGTCTACCACATGTATCTTTGATTTCGGAACCCCATAATTGCGAGTGTGCATTGAAATCTCCTACAACAATGTATGGCTCTGGGAGTTGGTCTACTACATTTTCAATTTCATGCACGGTCCAATGGGAATTCGGGAGATATATATTGCAGATCGTTAGTTTTAGTGGTGTTTCAACTTGAATGGCTACAACTTGCACGTTGGAATTAATTATAATTTCTTTTGCAGGGATCGAATCTTTGACAAAGATAGCAACTCCACCTCTGGCTCTAAGGTCGGGTTGAACATCTTTACGGAAGCATTGGAAGTTTCTGAGGGTGAAATTTTCTCCAGGTTTCAGGTGAGTTTCTTGTATGGCAATAATTATAGGAGATATACCAGTCCTGATAGATTGTAGTTCCGGTAAATGTAGTTTTATACCATTACAATTCCATTGAAGTATATTTGTATTGTTATCTATTTTATTAATTTTGGAGAGTGATATTCAAAATAAATCTATAGGTAGGTATATATGAATGACTAAAATATGGAATGAATTGAAGACAAAAATGAAACGGATAAATAAATAGAAACGAGTATATGTATATGAGTTAAAATATATGACTAGAATTAATATGTGTATAACTTGACTAGAAACTAATATCACAGTAATTGCAGGCCATCAGGTAGAGCTCTTTCGAGGCTTTCCTTTTGGCCAACCTTTGGTTTTTTTCTTCTCCCTTTCTTGGGAAGCAGAGCATGGGGTTTCATCTCCTGATGAGGAGAGATCTTGCGATTTGTCCCTCTTTCGTTTTTCGGATCCTGCATCCGAAACAACAGGGATCGATTCCGTGCGATTTCTAGAGCTAGAGGGGGGCGGACGAGTAAATGTTTGGGATTCAGGTTTCTTGATCATCCCTTTTACTACAAAAACATCTTTCAAAGCGACGACTAGTGAAGGTACCAATTCTTTAATGAGTGCAGAAACATCATTTTGTGGGGAGGTCGAAACAGCGTTAGCATACGATACACCTGGGGAAGGAGTCTGGATATCTACTTTCTTTTTTGCTTCAAAGTATGAAATATTATCTTTCGCTTTGATTTCTTGAATGGCAGTTTCTTTTTTGAAAACAGGGCATATTCTTGAACGAGCTGAATGATTTCCTTTGCAGTTTACACAGGTGATCGGTTCGTCACATGGAGATCCTTCGTGCAAAGATTTTCCACAGACGCACACTTGTTCATTGTTACATTTCATAGATGTATGACCAAATTTCTGACATCTGAAGCAACGCATAGGTGAGGGTATGTACAATCTCACTCTCAATCGATAAAAAGCGACTTTTACCTTGTCTGGTAAAACTGGTCTACTGAACGTCAGTACATGATTCGCAGTATCTTTCAGTTCTCCATTGATTTTAGTACGAATTCGTCTCACCTCAATCACACCTTGATCTTTCAAATTCTCTGCTATCTCCTCGATTGAACTGTTGAGCAAATCTCTGTGATAGATCACTCCTCTTGCAACGTTCATCGTTTTATGCGGAACAACCTCAACATCATGTTCTCCCATTCTATTCAAATTCATCAGTCTGTTGGATTGTGCAGCTGAAGCCGTTTCAACAAGCAGGCCATCTTTCGTTTTCTTCACATTCTTAACCTCACCAATCAAACCATATAAACATTTTTCGATAAAAAACGGACTCACTTTGGAGAAATCTCCATCAATTTTTTTCACGACCAGGAACCGAGGTATAACCGCCTTCTCCTGGGTCGAGCCAGCATCCTTAAGGGTGGACGCGGAAACCACTGGGGGATTATTCAAATTTGAAAGACTCATTTGTATCCCACGAGTAGGGAAGAAATAATTTCCACTGCAACAGTGCTCCCTTATCGCAGTGAGGCTGTGTAAAACCGGAGGGCGCCAGGTATCCGGAGTTCACCGTTCGTGACCAACTACGTGTGGCCATTCACCCCTCAGCACGGTACGTATGACACTTTGGGTTCCGTTCGTTTTAGGTCAAGGGAGACCGATAGAGTAGGAGAATAGGTCAGAAAAACAAGGGGTGGCCAAGAGAGGCCGATAGGAAAGAAGGGGAAAGAGGAAGAGGACACCACCCAAGACAAGTTGAAGTAAGGTAAGTGTCCAGCTAGGGTGCCTCGGGGTTGCCATGCCCGTACCCGCTAGATGCGAGTCCCTGAGTTGTATTATTATTATTATTATTATTATTATTATTATTATTATTATTATTATTATTATTATTATTATTATTATTATTATTATTATTATTATTATTATTATTATTATTATTATTATTATTATTATTATTCTGTATAACTCAAAACAATAAATCTGATCTGAATCTCTACAACAAATTGAATAATATGTTCAAAGACAAACAAATAAAAAATATGTCCCTCAACGAATTCTACAGATTCTCTAGAGGGTTCCTCTTGGAGCATTGTTTTTATAGTGTCAATCAATATTTGAATTTTAATTGGATTTCTGTCGTGCTGTATTTTTACTGTGATGTGCTGATGTATTTTATTAATTTTGATCTCAACTAACTATGTTTTTAAATGACTTCAAATGTACTTATGTATGTAATGTGGTCAATAAACGCTATTCTATTCTATTCTATTCTATTATTATTATTATTATTATTATTATTATTATTATTATTATTATTATTATTATTATTATTATTATTATTATTATTATTATTATTATTATTATTATTATTATTATTATTATTATTATTATTATTATTATTATTTTTATTATTATTATTATTATAATAATATTCATATCATTACCATTGACTCCAGCCACTTTATGAACAACACTGCTTGCAACATCGAATCTTCCTATGTTCAAAGGAGATTTATCTAATTTGAAAAATGTGAACTCGCCATTTTGTCCCGAAACAGTGATTGAAGACATAAGTTTTGTATCTGAGTGTGTTAGTTTCTTCCTTTGGAAGATAAAATAATGTTTGTCATCCTTGATCACGAAAGCAAGAATAGTGATTGACTGTTATTTTTGTATTCTCAAGTGAATTTTTCAGGGAGAAGCAATTGTTCAATTTTGAAATGAAGATATTCATTTTTGTAGATTTCGTATCAGTCATAGCGAATATATCGTCGACATATACCTGTAATTCAAACTCTAGGAAAATACTCGAATTTTCATTTTGCGTTCGCTTCAAACCGTTTCATAAACAGTTCAGCCAATTGAAGTGATACACAAATCCCTCTGGCTTTACTCATGTTGTTCAAATGAATCTTATTCATATTGAAGTGAATTTTGGCTCATGCCGAGGTTTTTAAGATCAAATATTTCTCTGATATTATCTAGAACAAGGTTGTGAGGTTCGAGTAACTCTTCCGAATACTTCACAGTTGTTCTGCAGCTCAGCAGTCTTCAATATGACGAACTAATTGGCAGACTAATTGCTCCTTGTTCAGAGTGTAATTTAAGTGGGTTACATTTGCATAATACATTTGAAAACTACACCCAAATGTGCAGATTAATCTCTTCATCAACATGATGTAAATTGAATTAAGGTGTTGGATGTCTTTGAGCAGCAATTTACGAAAATCACAATTATTGCAAGTGAATCGGAAGATTTTTGTGCGTAAATAAAAAACCTGTACCAAATAAAAACAGAAACTGATAAGGAATAGTCTAGCTGAAGTTTGTGTTACCAGTGGCGTATCTCCAGTGGATGTCGGCAGAATTGAATGTTATGTGTGATAATAGTCAAGAGGCAATAAAAATTTGTAAGCATTGCAGAAAAAGTGTGAAATTCTCCTTTGAATGTGAGTTTTGTCAATCATACTATCATCCTAGCTGTGCGCGGCAGGCTAAGGTTGTATGGCAGCGTGACAATAAAGAGTACGTTAATTGTGGGCACACTGATAGTAAATTTACCTCCGATATCAGTTCTGGGAGTGATCCAAAAATGGATGAGAGGAAAATAAAAACAATTTTCAAGGAACTGCTTAGTGAGTTTTTGAATCCCTTTAAGAAAAATATTGAGAAAGAGTTTTCTGAACTGAAGAAATCTACCCAACACATATCTAACTCAGTTGATGATCAGAAATCTAATCTTGACAAAGTCGTATGTGAACTACAGCAGCTACGGGTGGAAAATGGAGAATTGAATAATAGAATTGAAGCAATGGAGGTGAAAATAGCAGCCCTCGGGACTCAATATACAGAAAATGAGCATCTACGCATCGTTAACCAGCTACAAATTCATCATTATTATTCCAAACCGAGCAGGCCATTTCTGAATGGGATGAACGTAAGAAGCGTAGCAAAAATATTATGATAACAAATATAAGTGAGTCTACAAAAACCAATAAGACACAGAGGATCTTAGATGAAACCGATAAAGTACAACGTCTACTCTCAGATATTCAACTACTTGATCGTAATGTGAAGGTATTTAGACTGGGAAAATTTGATCCAAATAAAACTAGACTAGTAAAAGTGATATTTAGTACAGAAAATGATGCTAGGCAAGTCTTTTTCAATAAGACAAAATTACCTGGTAGTATTAGGGTGTTTTTTGATCAAACAATGATGCAAAGGGAATATTACAAGCAGGTTAAAAATAAACTCAAAAAAAAGGGGGGAAACTTCTAAAACTATCAAATATGTGAACTCTGTCCCTAAAATTGTTAATTCAAAAAACATGTAGAGCCTAATATTCAAAGTTGCTGTGTCGATGCTCTAAATTTTGAGCAACATATTATATATTCAAACGATAGTAGTTTTTTAGCTCACAAGGCTGATATTCTCTTGAACATTATTTGTTATAAGCCATATATAGTTGTCCTTAGCGAAACATGTATCACTGATGATATAGACGATGCTGAACTTCATATTGAAAGATACCAGATGTTTAGATGTAATAGTTCAAGTCGTTATACCGGTGGAGTAGTAATTTTCGTAAGGGAAGATGTTGAGGTGAAGTCTACTGAAACTAATATAATTGACATGGTGTGCTGGTGTTTGTTCATAAAAATCAAAATAGGTAACAATATATGGAACATTGGGGGACTTTATAGGTCTCCAAGTTCCAGTAAGCCTGTTTTTATTGATGCACTGGAGGAAGTAATAGAAAAAAAAATTTGCTGATGGTAAAAGATGTTTACTGATTGGTGATTTCAATTTCAATTTTTTTAGTACCGAACATTATGAGCAGAAAATAAAAACACTATTTAATACGTATGGGTTGGATCAAATTGTTCAGGATTATACAAGATGTTGTGGTAATTCAAAAACTTTGATTGATTATGTTGTTACTAATTATGATAATGTTAGAGCTGTTGTGAATGAACCTAACATTTCTGAGCATGGCATTATATCCATTAATTTATCTGCAGACTATTCACAATTGCCTGAAATATCAATTACTTTCAGAAAATTTACAGATCAAGCGTATCATAATATTAATTAATTAATATCCTGTAATTGGAACAATAATTCAGTTAATGTTGATGATATTTTACATGAATTAATCGATAATGTGTCAAAAATTGTTGATGAAAATGTACCTGAAAGAACAATATATATTAAAAGTAATTATGTACCCTACTTTGATGATGAACTTAAAGAAAAAAGACGTGAGCGTAATAATGCATACTACAATTTTAGGCATTGTGAGGGTAGTCTAAAGGAGGAACGTTGGAATGCCTATAAGATCATGAGAAATCAATATTGTGTTTTACTAAGGAAGAAAGAGAGATTATATTATGAGCAAACTATTGATAACAATAAAAGTAAAAGTAAGGAAATGTGGAAGTGTCTGAAAAAAATTGTTAAGCCAAAACAAGATGTTGGTAGCTGTATACAGTTTGAGATTAATCACCAAAATGTAATTTTAAATAAGGAAATAGACTGTTGAAAAGGAATATTCTCAGATAAATTATGAACATACAAAAATGGATATATATTTATATAAAGCAATACATTGAGAATTCGCATTCTCTATGTGATGAGAATATTTACTCTTTTTCAGTTAATTCAATAGAAAACAACTACTTTCCTGGCTATATGCCACGACGAACATTGAATTATATCTATTGAACACACACGATAAGAGTTTGAAAATAAAATATAAAAATTTCTGAAATTGAGAATTTGCATTCTCCTTCAGACAAAAATATGTATATACACACATCATTCTGAATATTCAACAGAAAACAACTACTTTCCTGGCATATAGCCAGGAAAGTAGTTGTTTTCTATTGAATTAACTGAAAAAGAGTAAATATTCTCATCACATAGAGAATGCGAATTCTCAATGTATTGCTTTATATAAATATATATCCATTTTTGTATGTTCATAATTTATCTGACAATATTCCTTTTCAACACTTTAATACCCAATCAGGGGGTTCAAACTTGAACGATGGAAACTTGTGATTTTTATAGACCTCTAATCGCAGATTCGTGATAGAGTCTCAATTCAGAATTCATTTCCACGCCCTGTATGATGAATGTCAATTTATCATACACCCAAAAGCAAGGAAATAGACATTGCTAATAATTTTAATTCATATTTTATAGAGAGTGTTAATG
Source organism: Phaedon cochleariae (assembly GCA_918026855.4). Classification (NCBI taxonomy): domain Eukaryota; kingdom Metazoa; phylum Arthropoda; class Insecta; order Coleoptera; family Chrysomelidae; genus Phaedon; species Phaedon cochleariae. The sequence continues at coordinate 11,472,075 of OU896723.1, forward strand.
AAATAACATCAGTTTTTCAAAATGTACAACAGTGGACACATGACTACCCTGTTATATCAACTAATTTCACTGAATTCATGCCTTTAACAATCAATGACCTAAGAATCATTATATTCTCTCTGGACAAAACTAACAAAGCAGAAATTTTAAATAATAATTTCCTAAAAAATAGTTTTGATGTAGCTGGTTATGCAATATTAAATGTAATTAATACATCACTTAGAACCGGCGTGTTTCCTGATCAATTTAAGGTCTCTACTGTTGTTCCTGTACCGAAAATTAATTCAATCAATGCTGAAGATTTTAGGCCATTAAATATATTACCTACCCTGGAAAAAGTTATTGAACTATCTGTATATAACCAATTAATTCAGTATTTTAATACCAATGAATTGCTTCTAGGCAACCAATCAGGGTTTAGAGCTAGACACTCATGTGAAACGTCTCTACAATTTATAGTAAGTGAATGGAAAGATATAATTGATAGAAATCAGTACATTGTTGCAACGTTTCTCGACCTCAAAAGGGCATTTGAAACAATTGACAGAGCTATTCTAATTGAAAAATTGAAGTATTATGGGATATCGGGGACTGTATTGGATTGGATTCAAAGTTACTTATTCAACAGGAGACAAAAAACTAAATTTGGTAAAGAATTGTCAGATGAACTTACAATAGAGAGTGGCATACCACAGGGTAGTGTGTTAGGTCCATTGCTATTTATTATTTATCTGAACGATACTAACCACATTCCTGGATCACACTGTATAAATCTTTTTGCTGATGATACATTGGTTTATTGTGTACATGAAAACTTGGATCAGGCAATTGTTGAGATGAATAGGTCATTAAAAAGCATTGATACATATTTATTTAATAATAAACTCAAACTTAATACCAGTAAAACAAAAAGTATGATTTTGACATCATCTTATAAATATGATCAAATTGTCTGGGCAAATGCTGCCATAAAAATTAATAACATTGTCATTAAAAATGTCACTGAAATGAAGTATTTGGGTCTTATAATTGACAAAAACTTAAAACTAAATAGTCATGCTGATTATATTTGTAAAAAAATATCTAAAAAACTCTTCTTTTTCTCTCGTATATGTAAGAAAGTGTCTATGTATGCTAGGTTGACTCTCTTTAAAAGTTTAATTCAACCTCATTTTGATTATTGTTCGACATTACTTTTTCTACTTGCCAAAAATAAAATAGCACAATTGCAATAGCTTCAAAATCGGGGTAT
>OU896723.1:11473826-11493331 GCA_918026855.4 Phaedon cochleariae
GATATTGCTCCGTTTTCACACATCAGAACCTTGTTAGGAGAAAAAATGACGTATGGCAGATGGCATTCGAGATATGATGAATGGAGTGCAAGAATGATAAAAAACAATAGAATATTATCGAATTAATTTATTTTATAGAAATGCTTTTCTACAGTAATGGCAAGTTTCTTGAGAATATGGTGGTCCATCCCAGTGTGTAGTCCAATCGGGACGATTATAATGAACAAAGCTTGGCAGCTTGATTTGTAGGTTAAAGTTGCAGCGATATTCATTGGGAAGTTTGTGCCACACCCTCAATAACCCACAAGGATCTGGATAATCAATGAAACATTCTATGGGAATGTACTGCAATTCTTGTTCGGTGAATTTCGTCAGAGTCAGAGCGGGAGATTTTAGGAACTCCAAGAGCACAGCTCCTTCAGACTTCATTTTTTTCCAATTCGAGCAAAGTTAAAAAAATTTAGATGCTTCTAGTTTCACGTCAATTGGTAGACTGATGAAATAAATATGATACTTTCTGTACTCTAGACCTCACCGCGAAAGCCAAGCGCTCTTTGTTATGAAAATACGAGAAAATACGAAACGGATTGTCCAAAGAACCGGATTTTGAAAACAAACGGATAGGTATAAATCTTTGATCATCAGTAGTTGAGGCAGTATTTGCACTAAGCCTTCATCAATGATGGGAGCTTCGTATGAATATGATTGTCCTAAAACGTTGAAAAGATATTGCTGCAGAAAAAAGTGTTTCATCATATCTGATCACAATGACGTAGTTGATGGAATGGTATGCAGAAAATGCAGACATTTCAGTTACTGCGTCTGCGCATGTGAATCGAGATGCAAAAATGGAATAGTTGAATGTTTTCAGATGTCTGCGACAGAGTTCAAACGTCAGTTGGAGGAATTCCAGAAGAAAATAAAAGAACTTGACGTAGCAATAAAACGATTCGAAGACAAACAGCTGATGATTCGAAATTTCTCGAAAATTACTCTATTGGAAGACGTTATTAGTACTAGAAGTATTCCTTTATCAACTGCAACGAAAAAAATATGGCTATTTTGAGAGCATCATTTGTATTGCTGTTTTCAATGATGGGAGACATTCTGTATATGAATGTACCGAGCAAGGTTAGCGAAGCAGGAATTTGTTTCAATAATGAGCCATGCCAGTGGATTGCTATGCGAACAGAATTCATTGATGACGGGCAAATGGAAGTGTTTCCAATGCAAGTACCAGAGAACGAGACGAAATATAAAATCAGATTGATTTTCAACGATAGGACCTTTGGCGACTCAAATCAATGGCAGTTTTTTGGATTCTCATCACCAATACCAACATTAGCACCACCAGCGGACTATGGAAAATTCTTTGCTATGTTGAATATTTTCTCATTTATCAATTTAGCATTTCTAGTTGGAATAATATCAATTAAAATCGTACAACTTCTCTGTAGAAAATGACGAGAAACAAGCTCAATCTTGTCTGTATATTATTGAATAAAAAAATCTCATATCATATGGCTGAAGGTTGTTATTTCGTTCGCAAGATTGTGCAAGAATTTTAATGGGTTTGTCTGACATGAGAATATATTATCAGTCTACGTATCGCAGTTATATTCCCATGAAGACGCCACATGTTTACGATCTCTTTGTCCTTGCTTTCTTATTATAATACAGCGGGGAATTTTTTCTTCCAACAGTTCAGATAACCTCGATAGCTTCCAGCACATGTGGCAAGATGTTTATTATTCCGTTTGGCCATTAGCGGCGATATCTCGAGATTGCTAATCAGTTTTAATATGCGCATTTATATTCCACTTAATAACATACCACATATCCGCTCTCTCTATACCCACGCATTCACGACGATAAAAAAAGAAACTGCGAGGCGCGCAGCATTCTAATTAACATGCCAATGCCGCATGTCCACTCTCTCTCTATACCCACGCTCTCTGATTATAAAACTGCCTGACGCGCAGCAACAGCATTCAGTTCATCAGTGGGCGCAAGTCAGCCAAGTCAGCCTAGTCAGCCATCATTACACAATATAAATAAGCTTGTTCGTTCACACCGCCGAAAATAGTAAGTACTTTTTTATATTAAAGTGTTCATTATTACTCTGAATCCTACGTATATTATAGACCTTTTTCAATTTGTATTCTCAATTCCGCGGATATAGCTGCCTTTTTCATTTAATTTCGAGTTTTTGCAAATGTTCTAGACCTTTTGTCAATCCATCTCGAGGTTTTGGAAATAATTCCACAATTCTGCGTATATTATAGGCTTTTTGTCATTCCATTTTGAGTTTTTTGAAAATAATTCCACAATTTGACAAAGTGTTCATTTGTACTCTGAATCCTACGTATATTATAGACCTTTTTGAATTTGTATTCTCAATTCCACGTATATAGCTGCCTTTTTCTTTCAATTTCGAGTTTTTGCAAATGTTATAGACCTTTAGTCAATCCATTTCGAGGTGTTAAAAAAATAATTTCACATTTCTGCGTATATTATAGGCCTTTCCCCAGGTAGCACAGGTTAGTGAAATGACGTCATAATGACGTATTTTTTAGGTCATTATTGGTCAATGACGTCCCCGACTTCAGAGGGACCAAAAAATGACGTCATATTTCATGACGTCTTATTGACGTTCAATATTGGACGTCTTAATGACGTCCCTACAAAGTCGTATATTCGACCAAATAAGAAAAATCAGTCGCTTTCTTACCTTTTCATCGTTTGTTAATTTGTACGTACTAAATTTGTGTTTGAATATACAGTGTTTTCGTAAGTACTGATGAACAAATTTATTTTCAGCCAAATTATGCATATTTGAGGAATCTGCTGAAAACGGTCGATTTTCATTTTCAATTTGCCACATTCATGAGAAAAATAGAATATACATACATGGTGATCCACGTTTGAGTTATGACCATCACGACAATTTTTTTAAACAGAGCACCCTATATATTACTCTATCATCGGAATAACCATAGGAAGCGGAATTCTAAAATGTTCAACACAATCATGTGGATTGTATAGGTAAGTGCGTCCAATAAATTAGATGCTCTCGTGAAGTAGTGAATAAATCTCATTCATTTTCCAATATCTATCTACCTTATATATTTCTGAGAAAACAGGAGAGGCTTTTATTTTTAATTTGACACATTTATAACGAGAAATCATCAAATATACAGGATGATGCACGTTGGTACTATAACGTATATACACGACACATTTTTCAAACGGATATATATTATTGAATTTTCGTAATCAAATTTATATCACACAAAGGGTTTGTATACAGGGCGTTCGTTAAATTCAGTTCTCTCGTAAAATTGGATCGCCAATAAAAAATAAAGATGACGTAATTTCTCCTACACGAATCATTCTGTATATATTGATTCAATATGAGATAAAGCTTGAATGAAAATAAAATTCTACGGCTTCGAACGTGATTCTCTCAAAAAAAAATATTTTTTTAATTCTCAACGAGTTCAACGCAAGTTCACAAAAGAACATTATTCAACGAACGCACTGTATGCAAACTCATATATTTTTGAATCCAGCTTTCCATAGAGACTCCAAAAATCGAATAATTCATATAGGGTGTTCCTTTGAAAAAATGGTCGCGGACGTTGTAACTCAAACTTGAATCACCCTGTATGTTCAATTTTTTCTCAATAATGTTAGTGATTAAAAATAAAAATAGACCTATTTTGGGAGATTCCTCAGAAAGGAATTGTATGCGTTATAAGTTCATTGATTGGCTACTTTATTCACTTCACGCGAGATCACTCAATTTAACGGACACACTGTATACAAACCCTATGTGTAATATATTTTTAAATTCAGATTTCCATGAATATTTCAAAAATTGAATGTATCTTATATAGGTTATTATTGTTTCTAATTGAAAAAATTGCCGCGGACGTCTTAACTTAAACGTGGATCATCCTGTATAAATATGATTCTTACTCTCAAATGTGGCAAATCGGAAATGAAATCGACCTGTTGCAGAGGACTTCTCAGAAATGGATAGTTTAGCTAAAAATTAGTTTATTCGGCTTACATCTCGCCGACGCTCGCTACATAATTTTAGGTACAAATACGAGTTGATAACGATATTGACATATAGAGATTCATAGGTAGTAGTGATAGCGCTAGGATTCAACAGGACTGCCCGGGAGGACCATCAACCAAGTGACCACAACGTAAAGTTACAAAATGGCATCAAAGGTTTGTAGTGTAATTAGGTACCAAATAATATCGTATATATATATATATATCAACCTCCTAATTTTTTTTAATTCGTCCTTTATTGGTCATTCTGCGACGTCATTATGACGTCTAAATATGACGTCATATGGCTGTGACATTTTGACGTCATTATAGGGTCTCTCAGACGTCATTTTTGGACGTCCACTTCGTCATTTTATGATCAAAAAATGACGTCAATTGGACGTCACTCTGCTACCTGGGTCGTCATTCCATTTTGAGTTTTTGAGAATAATTTCACAATTTGACATCTCATTTTGAGTTTTAAATGTAGAAAAAATACTTTTTTTATCTTATTCTCTCCTCCAGATGGATATCGCATCATTAAACAAAGCTTCCCTTGTGGCGGAGAGAAAGAATATCAGGAAGCTCACAGATCTTTCCTTGGGGCAACCGAATTCCATAGAAGGGGCGAAAATAACGAACACTCGATTTGGGAAGGCGGTTCTACTGAAGTTGGAGGATGCAGTGATGTTTCTGCCAAATCGGGTGACAGCACTATACGAGCCCCACGTCGGACAATTCACCCCAGGGAAATATTCCCTGATATATAGAGGGACAATCAACGTGGGAAAACAGCACCCGGCAGCATCATTCGAAATCTTCGAAAATAAATAGAGTGAGTAACATTTTTTCGAAAAAAATATATTGACATAACACAATCATGGAAAGTTTCAATAAAACTCTCACTAAAATCGATGAGACACTCTTAGCGATTAAAACAAATTATTCCAAATCACAAGCGTTATTTGCTCTCAAGTCAATAAACTCGCATATTAGAAAATGTATTTTGGCTACAAAAAAAATCAATTTTTCAATTGGGCAGAAGCGAAAAATACAAACGAAGATTGGTGAGCTCAAACGAATGAGGTTTTTCATCAAATCTATGAATAAACATCATCGTCATGTTGGCTCAGGTTTGAAAAAACCAACTGTTCGATGGATAAACGTAAATTCATTATTTGAATCAAGAGTTCAGACATCACTCATTCTTTATTTGAGACATAAGGAAATTATTGACTTTTTGTCTGATTCTTTCAAATTATTTGAAAAAAAAATTTCGAAAATCTTAGATAAGTTCTCCATGCTCAAAATTAATTTTACATTTTGCGGCGATTTCATCAAAACATCTAATGATGTAGAGACGATTGATCGCAAATACTTCAATACACCTAATGGCATTTTGGATGTAGGAACGGATTTGGAGAATTGGTTTACAAATAATTGTATCGATGTGGTTTTGAATAAATTGAGCGAATTTGCTGAGAAAAATAGTGGGTGGGCTTTGAGGGAGATAATCTCTTTGGAAGTAGCAACAAATAAGTATGAAATGGGAAACGGCTCGTCCTACATCAAATTACCTATGGAAATCGAGAAGAAGCGGGCTTGCATTAATATTCGGAATAATGATAAAGATTGCTTCTATTGGAGCATAGTCAGCGCATTATATCCTATAGCGAAAGACCCCCAAAGAATAACAAAATACTCACATTATTCTTCAGTTTTGGATATGAAAGGATTAGACATGCCACTGAAACTGTCTCAAATCTCGAAATTTGAGAAAATGAATAATATCTCTGTCAATGTGTATGGTTTGGAGTTGAATATGATTGGAAAAAAAGAATTTTACACAGTTGCACCTATCAAATTAACCAAACATAAATTGGATAGGCATGTTAATTTATTACTGATTCAAGATAGATATTTTCCAAAATTGAATGATTATGAGGCTCCTCCTGTACACGATGAAGATATCTCAATCAAATACCATTACTGCTGGATTAAAGACTTATCACGTTTGATATCCAGCCAAGCTAGCAAGCGAGATCATAAAAAAATCATTTGTGATAGATGTCTAAATTATTTTCGCAGTCAGGAGAAGCTTGATAATCACACGCCCTTATGCAAAAAAGTCAATAGCGAAAAAATTTCTTTCCCAAATTATGATTCTGTTGAATTTAAGAATCACGTTTATAAGCAGACATGTCCATTCGTTATTTATGCAAATTTCGAATCACAATTGGAAAAATGCGATTCGAAAATTTCCAATACAACTCTGAAATACCAACACCATAAGACCTACAGTGCTGGATATTACTTGAAATGTTCCTATGACGACTCACTTTCATTTAATAAAGGCTATCGAGGTGATGATTGCATGGATTGGTTTGCAGAAGAAATGTCTGACGTTGCAAAGTTCGTTCAATCTAAAATAAAAAATATTATTCCAATGGTAGTACAGCCGGGCAACACCAGTGGCTTCGCAACTGATGTTTGTCATATTTGTGAAAAGAAATTCGAGGAAAAAGACATTGTCGTACGCGACCATGACCATTTCACAGGCCTCTTCAGAGGCCTCGCCCACCAAGCTCCATGTAACCTCAAATTCAGAAAACTGTTCGTTGTACCTATAGCATTTCATAATCTCTCAGGGTACGACTCTCACTTCATAATTCGAGACATTTCCAAGCGCGGACGCGTGAGCGAGCTTCCAGTCAATATGGAAAAATATATATCATTTACACAACATGATTCAGAAACTGACATTAAATTCAGATTCATCGATTCATTTCGTTTTCTAGGAGCAGGTCTCGATGCCCTCGCAAAAACGATGAATATTGAGGATTTAAAAATTTTGAAAAAAGAATTTAGCAGTGTAAATGACAGTCAATTCAAATTGCTAACACGAAAAGGCGTTTTCCCCTACGATTACATCGATAATGGGGAAAAATTGAATGAAACTGACTTTCCTTCTATTCAGAATTTCCACAATAGATTATATGATGAGAATATTTCCGATGATGATTATGCTCACGCTCGAAACGTTTGGACGACATTCGGAATGAAGATACTTGGGGAATATAGCGACTTGTACATGCGTACCAATATTCTTCTTCTCGCCGACATTATGGAAAAGTTTCGCGAATCCTCATTGAACACATACGGTCTCGATCCAGCCTGGTATTACACTATGCCAGGGTATACTTGTATGCTAAAATATACGGGGTGTAAATTACAAATTTTGAAGGATATAGACATGGTGATGTTTGTAGAAGAATCGATACGAGGAGGATTGTCGGTTTGCTGTAATAGATACAGTGAAGCAAACAATAAATATCAGATTAATCATGATCCTGAAAAGCCATCAAAATATCTACTTTACCTCGATGTTAATAACTTGTACGGAAAATCTATGAGTGAACCTCTCCCATATGGAGGCTTCACTTGGGTTGACGACACTAACATTGGTGTCACCCAAATTCCCGACGATAGTCCCGAAGGCTATATTCTCCAATTCGATTTGGAGTATCCCGAGGGGTTACATGATTTGCACAAAGATTTTCCATTTTGTCCCGAACATCGCATTCCCCCCAATTCCAAATTATCGAAATTAATGGCCACCCTTCATGACAAAAAACAATATACCCTGCACTATAGAAATTTGAAGCAGGCTCTGTAACATGGATTAAAACTCACCAAAATCCATAAAGTATTGAAATTTAAGCAAGCCCCGTGGCTTAACTCCTACATTGCGTTGAATACGCGATTGAGGACCTTGGCCACTAGTGACTTTGAAAGAGACTTGCGAAAATTGATGAACAATGCCGTGTTTGGGAAAACAATGGAAAATATCCGTAATCACCGCGTTGTGAAATTGGTACAAAAATATGAAGGCCGTTATGGTGCTAAAAATTCAATTTCCAGTCCTAGATTTCAAAATCGAACAGTTTTCGATGAAAACCTCATGGTTATCGAACTGAAAAAGTCGAAGTTGATTTTCAACAAGCCCCTATACATTCGTATGGCTATTCTTGATTTATCGAAAATTGTCATGTTTGATTTCCATTATAATTTCATGTTGCCAAAGATCGGAGCAGAAAACTGTAAACTCATGTACACGGACACAGACAGTTTCATTTATGAAATCACCTGTGACGATGTATATAAAGATGTGATTGCTCCAAATATTGAAAAATTCGATACGTCTGACTATGCTCCTGGTAATATTTATGGAATTCCTCAGGCAAATAAGAAGGTATTAGGGCTATTAAAGGATGAGGCCAACGGTAGGATAATTTCTCATTTTGTGGGACTACGTTCTAAAATGTATAGTTATAAATTGAACACAACTGAGGAGGACATTGAAAATGTGAGGAAACGTTCAGAGAGGAGAGGATTAAATAAAGAACAATTGAATAATGAATTGAAAAATTTCGGAATAATCAAAAAATCAAAGGGGGTCAAGAAATGTGTGGTCAAATATGAATTAACATTTCATTATGTAGATTGTTTGAAAGATGAAAAGAAGAAGAATATAAGTCAACGAACAATTCGTTCCTACGCCCACAATGTTTACTCCATCGAGCAGGCCAAAATCGGTCTGAGTCCACATGATGATAAAAGGAAACTCATGAACGATTCGTTTGATACCTTGCCCTGGGGACATTTCAGTTTGAATTGATCTTTTTTTTTCATTGCAGCAACAATGAATCGGCAAGAAAGATGCATTAGGACGGTATGCGAGAACATAGATTCGGTAATTGGGTTCATCCTCAGATCTCCACTACCTCCACCATTAACAAAAAAAGTTGTAAAAAATTTTGCGAACTTCAAATGGTCAAAGATACGACGAGAATCATTGTCTTATAGTGATTTCATTTTGATGAATTTTCCCGAATATTGCCATGAAATTGATATGCCTTTCGATGTGCGAAAAGCGCTCTTAGATGCGGATAATTTGGAAATATTTTGCGATAGCGATTGTTACACACACACACACACACAGTTTTCTGTAATTCTTCTTCATAGAAAGCGCCACTAATTGGTGAACCCTGCATGTCCTTCAGCATGTAGGTGGCAGGATTAGTAATTTTGCATTTGATGATTTTGAATAGTTCTGTAGTCCAATTTGGGGTGTATCCTTTTTCAAACACATGCTTAGCTTTGCTTATGCGAACAATGTCACCAACTTTGAATTTTCGCGGGCCAGCAATTTTCAAGTGAGTAAACGATCTGCTCAGAATTTGCTTCTCGTTGGATTTGTTGACTTCTGATGGTTTGCAACCAGTCTTACTATGACGCGTATCATTGTAGGATTCTGTAATGGTAGGTAATACATCTATCCATTTGTAGGTGCCGTTTAAGCTGAAGTATTTGAATAGTTTCTCTTTCAATGTTCTGATTACACGTTCCGCTATGGCTGCTTTCTTGATACTGTACGTACTGTAATGATTGATTTCGTGCTTTTTCAGCAGACTGCGAAATGTGCTGTTGTAAAATTCCGTTCCTTGATCGGTTTGCAAATTTTTCGGACAACGTTTTGTGTGCGTCAAAATATCTGCAAACGTTTTCGTTATTTCCTCACCGGTTTTCGTTTTCAATGGACGAGTCCAAACGTATTTGGGGAAACAATAAATCATCTATGCCTTTAATAATAGTACGCCGATGTGGGTAGTTTTTCCGAGCAGGTTTATGTAACTCGTTGACAAGTTTGATTTTTTCTCCAGATTGTGACATTATATCATATTATCTATTGGGGATGGGAGGTAAGGAGGTAATAGAATGAATTGAATGAAGACAAACATTGTATTTATGTATTTTTCATTGACACTACTTTGTTTGATAATGGTGTTTTCGGATCAACGGTTTGATACACGTTCTTTGCAAGGTCGTCTCCGATCTGAGCGATGCTATCGGTCAGCTGAATCACTGTCTGATGACTTTGTTGCTGCTCATTCTTCAGAGTACTTATACTTATAGTATTATCTTCGAGTAACTGCGCAACATCTGCAATGCTCTTTGCATTCGAGTTTATATCTTTTTCTAGTTTGGGCAATGGTTCGTTGAGAACATGTGTTATCTGCATAACTGTATTTTGCAGCATGGCGGTCAACTCCACCAATTTGGTATCCTGAGAATCATTTGCTTTCTTGAATTTGACATCAATTTTTTTGGAATAATCATCACTTGCAGCCTTGAAATCGGTTTGTATTCGTACAAGAGATTGTATTACAGAATTTCTGACCTGGTCCACGTATTCCTTGTTCGCAGCATCTTTTTTTAAAATAGGTGTTTTCACATTGCACAAATTCAAATTACCGAAATCTATATCGCCTTTAGGAGTATGTGCTAAGCCGCCTTCACCTGATGCAATCACCACCAGTTTTCGTTTTTTTTTTTCGAACTACGTCCGAACTCATCGATTGTCATCTTTGAAATGACTGATATTCCACAAACTTATTTCTATTGTATAATGTTGGCCTCCTTCAGTTCAGAAATAATGGATACAATCTCATTGTCGAGAGAAGTATTTCCAGCTTGCTGCGATGCTATGATCAATCTCAAACGTTCACACAACTCATTTGGGTCATCCCAATAGATGTATTCGACAGGTTTGGTATTGTACGTAATCATCATGGGTTCTCTGCCCTTGATATCGCGGCTAATCTTTAAGCCCTGTCCCGTTGTACCACGTCGTGCTCTTGATTGTGAGGCTGCAGCTGCTGCTGATGGTAGAGGTGGCGGCCGAAACATGGGCCTGATGATTTCCCTGTATTTGAATCTTGGACTGCCTTTCATCTTTCCACTTACATTCAGATGGGCGTTCGATAGTTCCAAAATTTGTTTATATCCATTCAGATCTTCTTTATTGAAATTTTCAGGAAGATCGTAGAATATCAGTTCATATATACCAGGTGTTCCTCTCACTTGTTTCCCAGCAATTTTGATGTAGCCAGTTCGTGCATCAAAATCGATTTCTTTGTAGCCAAGCCACCATTTTGAATTACTAGAATCATATATAGGACCATATACTTTGTCTATTTTATGGCTATTTGTCCAATGTTCTTTCATGAGTGGAATGCCCATTGTAGGATATTGTTCCAGATATGACTCAATAACTGCAGGATCGATGCTCTCCTCAGCACCTTCCCCTTCTTCTTTTTCTTCCTCTACACCTTGCTCAAACACATCATCATCACTTTCGCCACTCGTACTAGCAACACGTTCAAGTTTCTGAAACGGTATTTCATGAGCTTCTTCTTCTTCGTGTTCCTCTTTCTTGCGAACTTTCTCTTTCTTTTTCGGTAGCAAATAAGGCTCATTCTTGATGGAGGCGTTGGATAATGGAGTTTTTGCTGCTATCATTTCTTTCAGTGGTGCAGATACAGGTTTGAAGAATTTTTGCAAAGTTTCATCCTCCTCTGATTTGCCCAATTTCAAAGCTAAATATTTCTTTTATATAGCCTTTGCGATTTCATTAATTTTATTTTTGCGAACGACATCGACCTCTTTGCTGAGTGGTTTCATGTTGACGAATAGGCTTTATCACATCGAGTTCATACTTTTATAAACTTGTCAAAGCCTTGACGATATCGACCTGCGTTCAGATCGTGCTCCTTGACAATAACCATTGTACCATATTTTTCACCCCAGCAATCTGCACAAGTTCGCTTGAATTGATCAAATGTCATGTCCGGTGAGACATGTTCATCGAACACATTCTTCAAATTTACCTCATCCTGTTTGAAGAGCACCACTAGGTTACTGTTGTCGCGCAACATCTGTTTGGGGGCCTTACTGTACGTTTGTCCTATGTATATAGCATCGATGCCTCGATGACGGCACATGGAATAATACTCTCGAATTTTCTGTTGTGAATCGCAGGATATGTCATCGAAAATGAAAATGGAATTTGGCTTCGCTTCATTGGGACCCAATATCTCCTCATTATCTTTGAATGGAAAATAACCGATACCTTTCACCATTCTCAGCACCTTTTCAAGTAACTGGTATTTGGGCTGATACAGTGACTTTGAGTACACGTATACGTTCTCAAATTTAGCACCATTCGGATGAAACAACAATGACAGTGCTGCATTTGGTTTTCCACATCCACTTGGACCGCAAATGATTGCACGAAATTAGTGTGGTAACAGGACGCCATGTTTACCTCGATTGATTCCGCTACCGTTGTCATTCAAATAGTCCAAATTTTCGATTGGTAGCGTCTTTTTCTGTTGAACGACTCTCATGATGTATGACGATTCATAGAGTATTGTGGACTTTTATAAATGAAGGTGCTTTCTCACACCAGTGCTCATTCTCAATGCTGATTTACCGCGGTGAAAGTATTGTCAATACGCTCATCAATAAACTACCATTCGAATTACATCTACCAGGTTATTCGTATTGTGGTCCATGGACCAAATTACAAAAGCGGCTAGAACGTGGAGATATAGGCATAAATCCCTTGGACGAAGCCTGTAAAGAACACGATATCGCATACTCTCAGAACAACACTTTGGAAGAACGACATAGGGCCGATAGGGTGTTGGAAAATAGAGCTTGGCAACGAGTTAAATCGAAAGACGCTAAATTGGGTGAGAAAGCTGCCGCTTGGCTCGTCACCACCGGTATGAAGACAAAACGTAAACTCGGTATGGGGGTGATGCAGCACCCGTTCTCTAAAATCGTGACAAATGTGCTGACTGCTCTGAAAAAAAAAAAAAACGTTTGACGATAACGCTGCTGACGGTGGTAAACATCGGGGTAGTGGTTTGAGTAGATCATCTGCAGCAGCTTTGCGTGCAGCTCGTAAGGCAATAAAAAAAGTCGGAGGTAGAAAAAAAGTCCGAATTCACAGAATAATACCTTTGCCTGCAACAGGAAAAAGTGGCGGATTCTTACCGTTAATACCACTATTTGCAGGCCTATCGGCTCTAGGATCGTTGGCTGGAGGAGCAAGCGCTATCGCGAAGACAGTAATCGATACCAAGAATGCGAGGAAAAAAATGGAAGAGGATAAACGTCACAATCAAGCTATGGAGCATTTGGGTTCCGGTGTGTATCTACGTAAAACACGTAAAGGATATGGACTGTACTTGAAAAAAAGAGGAGGAGGAGGTGGTGGTGGTGGCTGTGGAGCTGGATTATTCTTGAAGAAGCAGCAAAAAAAACTGATATCCAAGCACCCAATAGAGCATTATATGATGGAGAGATTGTTAAATATCTCAAACAACTGAAAATACCATATTTTCGAGAGGCTTTCATGCGAGACACTCTACCTACCCGCCCTTGGCGTCGTCGTGAGTGTGCAGTAATGAATTTAGATTCCTCCATCAATCCCGGTACACATTGGGTAGCTTATAAAAAACATGGAGATATTGTCCATTATTTCGATTCGTATGGCTGTTTGAAACCACCAAAGGAATTGGCCGAATATTTCGGAAACAACGTGCAGATATTCTATAATAATGATGCCTATCAGAGATACAATCAAATCAATTGTGGTCATTTATGTTTAACATTTTTATTGAATTCGAAAATAAAATGATGATAATAAAAAGCCCCCGACTATTTAAATTATGCATACCTCTACACTCTCTCATCAGTCATGTCTTTGATATTGACATTGAAGAGTCGTTCTTCGACGCTCTCTATTGATTTTTTTCCTCCGATTCCATTAGATCTCGATTCTAAATATGGCTTAGCTCTACTCAGTTTCCATTCGTACAACAGCGTACCCAACATTGAGGAAGGTACAAAGTTCTATTATTTCGAAAACGGTGACAAAAAATG
The DNA here is from genome assembly GCA_918026855.4 of Phaedon cochleariae. Classification (NCBI taxonomy): domain Eukaryota; kingdom Metazoa; phylum Arthropoda; class Insecta; order Coleoptera; family Chrysomelidae; genus Phaedon; species Phaedon cochleariae. The sequence goes on from OU896723.1 coordinate 11,487,687, forward strand.
AAGAAAAAGTATTGATATTCCTACTGGAGCTTACGAAATTGAAGATATTGAAAAGCTGATCAGAAAACATCTTGTACCACCACCTTCTTCGAAAAATATAACGTCATTACCAACATCGCAGAAACCCGAAGACCTTTTTTATCTCAAACCGAATAATAATACTTTGAAGAGCGAAATTTTCTGTGAACAACATGTGATTGATTTCACTCAGAACAATAGTTTGGCAAAAATATTGGGATTTTTGCCTAGAACCTTGGAAAATGGCATTCATCATGTGTCAGATCAGCCTGTGAATATTATAAAAGTTCGAACGATACATGTCGATAGCAACATTACCTCAGGGGCATTCTACAACGACAGACCGTCTGACACGATCTACGAATTCGCCATTGACGCTGACCCTGGTTACGCTATCGACGAAACGCCAAATCACCTTATTTATTTCCCCATCGCCACCCATACAAACGAAATCTACAACATCACGCTCAAAGTGCTCGATCATAACTTTCAACTGGTAAATTTCCGAAACGAAGAAGTCATCATCCGATTGAAACTGAAAAAATTATGGTCCTAAGTGTTTATAAGAGTCGCACCCCTGTGTCTGCTCCTTCAGTCTTCAAGAAGACATTCATCAGCCGCCACACTCGTCCACTCAGTCTGCAGAATATGAAATTCCTCAGGTCACTCGGCTATCATGTAATCCTCTCAAGTGTTCAACATATTCCGGAAGCCTCACATCGACGAATCCATACAAAAGGTCGAATGGAGAACATACTACCCTTACGTCAAGTCCTTTCGCAATAACGATGTCATAGAAATCAACATTAATCAGTCTGATGCTTTCGATGCCCTCTATGAAAGTATTTTGCCCATTAGCGGAAAAGTTACGAGAACTGAAGGTGTTGGTCAAGTATCTTTCGTCAATAATGCTGGTGCCTATATGTTTCAATCCATCAGATATGATCAAAATGGTAAGGAATTGGAATCAGTACGTGATGTTGGTACTGTAAGCACTGTCAGAGGCTACTTGTGTTACAGTGTCGAAGATACAAAACATTTGACTATAGCAGGTTGGACCTATCCCAATAACGTTGATATCATCAATGCAGCAACTTTAGCTTTCAGTATGTTCATTCCATTGAAGCATCTGTTGAATATTTTCAACGATTATGAGTGTGTCTCCTACGGTAAACATTCCATTCGTTTGGTGCGAGCTGGAAACGATAATAACTGCTTCAAAATCACCGAAACTGCTGTCGGCACAGCTGTTGTACCCACAAAAGTACAATTGGAAATCGAAAACGTGGAAATCAAAGTGAAAAGACTATTTCCGAACGATCAGATTGAATTGCAACTTTTGAAGGCAATCAAAGCTGACACTCCCATCCTGATACCCTTCAGAAAATGGGAATTACATATGTTGCCTTCTCTCACGACAGGCGCCACCAATGAAATATGGGCCGTCAAAACTTCTTCGTTTCTCGAAAGCCCTCGCTATGTCATCGTTTGCTTTCAAACGGATCACGATCTGACTAAAGTTAATACTGATCCTACCATTTTCAATTATGCCAACATAACGAATATCACATAAACTCTCAACGGGGAAAGTTATCCAAAGGAGAAGATGCAATTGGCCTTCGATAATGGAGCTTTTCCACAGGCGTACTTCAACTATACACACTCCGCTTCGGGGTTACCCCGAATTCGCCAATAAACAGCCTCTTTTCGTTATCGATTGTTCGCGACGAGACGAACGTGTCAAAAGTTCCACTGTCGATGTCAAACTTGAAATCGAAGCATTCCAAGGATTTCCCGCCAACACTCGAGCCTATTGCATCATCGTTCACGATAACATCATTGAGCACCTCCCACTCAGTGAAATTATCAAAAAGTGGAATTGAATCCCAGTTTCCTAGTCAGTTCCAGTTCGACCGGCATCATGAGAGTAGCGTTCATAGACATCCAAGGGTTCATTATCGAGCATGAATTCCGTCCCAAGGAGATTGCCATAAAAATTGGAGTTCAATGTAGTAATTATTTGCTACTTCCATACAAATCCTTCTCCTCTCTCAGCAAAGAAGACCGATGCGGCGTTTGTTTCTTGGAGAAAAACATTCATGGTCTGAGATATTCTTCTGGTTTTGTGGCATACAATTTACTGGATGATATCCTTCAAGATAAGCTGAGTGACATCGATATCATTTATGTGCGAGGACATCAGAAGAAGGAGTTTCTGGATGATAAACTAGCAACATTCAATGCACATGCAAGGTTCGTGAATTTGGAACAATTTGACGATTCCTGGTACAACACCGTTCCAACTTTTGATTACAACAACATCATCACATCCTGTATGCATCACCATCGTCGAGAATCCTTCAATTGCAGCCTTCGCAACGTTGATATTTTATACAAATGGTTCGATAATTTGATACCCAAATGATGTCACCCAATTAATCAATAAAAAATAACAACCTATTTACTAATAATTTTATTTTTATTATTCTCGATTCTGCACAGGAAAACGTCAAGAAAACGTCAAACAACAAAACGTCAAAACGACAAAACGTCAAAACAACAAAACGTCAAAACGACGAAACGTCGAAACGTCAAAACGACGAAACGACAAAACGTCGAAATGACGAAATGTCAAAACGTCGTAACGTCAGAATAGATGTCAGATGTTGAATGCCATCTGTCATACGAAATCTGTTGAGGTTCACACGTTACACATCTTCAAATGGTCTATGTATGTATTACGGAGCAATATCCGATTTTTTTCAAACGTCCGACAACGATGTAGCGCACCGCGCGCAACGTCCGGCAACCCTGCACTGTCGCATCTATCGCTTGCTGCTGCTGGCGGTCTGCCGGTCGGCGTGAATGCCGTCGCTCTGCGTATTACACTTTCAACTCGTAACAAATTCTGTCTAGTGGTATAGCGCTATGGTAGAGTATCGGGCTCTCAGTCCGTTGGCCGGGGATCGAAACCCCGAGTTGTGACACCAGCTTTTTTTTTATTTAATTCCAAATTCAGATTGAAACAAAATTACGTCACGAGAAATATCATAAATACAAACCATCCAGTATTTGAATTTGCCGCCGCCCGTAATACAGCGAACATTCGCAGCGACACTAGCGACATCACGACATCTGGTGAGCTTTTGCGGCGGCACTGCGCGTCAACCGGCCTAGCTGTACTACTCACCATTGCACGACAATATTTGCTTGGTCTGTTCCCACTTTTAGACTTTCTTGTCGTTCTCATTCGAAAACACTATTAACGTCTGGGAATTGTTTGCAACCGCAAAATCCATTTTATAATTAGTGGGTATTATTCAAATCAGTCAATTAATACGTGATTGAAATTCCAGATTGCCAAGAGTAAATTCTTTGGGAATTCTAATGAAATATTCCTCAAGAGGTCTGGTTATACCCTATAGTGAACGAAAACGTGTGACATTTCATCTTCCAGTTTTATCAATACTGATTTGGGAAATAAAAAAATCAATTGACTGAATATTATTCTTTTTTTTTGCAGACGTACACATTCTGAAACTTCATTCCACGTCTGGAAATCATTTGAAACTGCGAAATGTTTCTAGTGATTTCTAAGTATCATAGAAATAATGCAATGAATACGTAATTTAAATTTCAGATTGCGCAACGTATATTCATTTTTTATTTTAATTATATCACATATTTTCCCACAATTCCAACTCGCAAGGAGGACCTTCTCAAGATTTGTTGCCAGGTCTTGAACTGTTCGACAAAAATTCTTCAGTACATGCACATTAGACAAATACAGGAGCACGTGAACATACAACACGGCTGCCTCTACTGCGCATGTTCATGACGTGACACTGTAAGGAAATAATCTTTTTGTAGTTCTTGAAGAGAAATTAAACTTCGCAAGAACACCTCGATGCGTAGGTCATCCGGTAACGTTGTCATTGTTTTTTTCTTGAACGAGTAGAGGGAGCAGTGTGATATGTTTACGTGCTCCTGACAAACACGTATCCCTAATAGCACACAACGTCCTAGGGACGTCCCTATTTGGTACAATTCACGTCCGAATGTCCCGAACCAAAAATAAGTGTCCTTGAGACGTCCCATCCCGTACATCTCATGCAATGTCCGAGCAAGGACGTCCACGGAATGTCCCAGCTGGTACATCATTTCAAATGTCCTAGAAATGGCATCCCTTGGACGTCCCACGTGGTACATATTGTAGAATGCCCATGCAAGGACGTCCTTGTCATGTCCCTGATGGGATATGATTTTAAACGTTCCTTTAGGGACATCCATCGGATGTCCCGAGTAGTACATATACTGGCATGACTTCAGATCTTATATAATGTCCCTTCAAGACAACCATGAAATGACCCTGATGGTACATTCCTTCAAATATCTCTGCACAGGCGCCCTTAATATTTCCAGGATCGTATAACAATCGAAATGTCCCTTAGGGACGTCCTTCGAATGTCCGTCGGATGTCCCAATTGGTACATAAACTGTACTCTTCCAATGTCCTAGAAATAACGTCCTATGGACGTCCTAGTCGGTACTTTCAATATGTTGTCCCTGCGAGGACGTTAACTTACACCTCGCCGACGAATGATTGCTCGTAGGCTATAAGTACTCCTCGTCAATGTCCTTCACGTAAGTCCATTGGACATCCTTGGGAAACTTTTTGGGGACCTTCTACGGACCATCAACTCAAGTGGATGTCCTAATCAGTTATGCAAGATCTGGTCCTAAAGGGACCCAAACAAATTCAAATTCAAGAATAATTCGTACGTCCCTGGGACATCCTATGGACATCCAATTGATATCCCTCAGCGTTGCTGATAGGTTGTCCTATGGATTTCCTAAGGACGTCCTCTGTAGTGCTTGATGAGGAATACTGTAGGATTTAGGTATTCGATAGTTGTCCCAGGGACGTCCCTCAAGGACGTCCCTAGTCGGTCCTCAAGTGGGACATTTGTGCGTCCCACAGACGTCCAATGGACGTCCACGGTACCATATTCGAATGTCCTATGGACGTCCTGAATGTCCCGACAGGACGTCCTAAGGATATGCATGGGACATAAGTGTGTTATTAGGGATTGATACGTATAGATAAATGAAATCTCGATACAGTGTTACTTGGATTGGGCTGCAGGGCATGATTCTCGTGATAGACAAAATTTGCGAATATAGAAGGTCTTTTCAACAGCCATCAGAAATCTCTGGATTTATCTCCAGTTTTCCAGTATCATCAAAACGAGTAGATTTTTCGAAAATATATTCCCAATTGAATGTAAAAGTCAAAAGTATTTTCTGAGTGGAATGTAATGATTGAAGGATTAGAAAACACATAAACATTGTCGAAACGTCCAATAACTATATCTTCATTGGAGATTGAAACAGCTGTAAATACTCTTGATATCGAAGACTGGACTCTTCGGCTGGAGAATCCACTTTACTGTTTCATTACTTACCAAAACATGTGTTTCGATAACAATGTCAGCATCCTAAAAACGAGATCAAAACCAAATATCCTCTTCTAGTGAGCTGCTCATATATTACTAAGAATTTCCACTTTTTTCATCGTGAAATATACAAAGTGCGGAGTTGATGTCTATTATGGTTGAGTTCACATG